>MU551601.1:734100-736600 GCA_024362625.1 Silurus asotus | reverse complement strand
TGTGTGTGTGTGTGTGTGTGTGTGTGTGTGTGTGTGTGTAGCATTGATGAGTGTGGTGTGTTTGTTTGTGCCTTTACCACAGAGCGTGAATCGAGGAGGGAGGAGTGAAATCAACAGGGGGTTTAATCATAGCAATTACTCTCCCACCACTGCCATGTGTTGTTATGTTGTGTGTGTGTGTGTGTGTGTGTGTGTGTGTGTGTGTGTGTGTGTGTGTGTGTGTGTGTGTGTGAGCGAGAGGGAGATATGATTACTAACTGCCCATCGTCTGGTTTGTATTTTAGCAGTTTAATTTATTTTATGTGTGTCACGAGATCTAATTGTACAGTCTGTGTTTGTGTATTTATTTGGATTTGTGTAATTGTGTATTTGTGTTTTTTTTGGCTCGCTGTCTCTGGACATTTTGAGCCATAACAAATATTAACACTCGCTTTATATGAATTTACAGCATATTGCAGTATTAATTTTAGGACCCTAAAATGATTTTTTAAAAACAAAAGCTTCACCCACTGGAAAACTGTCCTGAATAGGACCTGAAACCAGCAGTGTTTTAGGAAACAGGTCCTGACAGGTCACTGTTACATTAACAGCCTTACACACAATTAGCAGCACAGGGCATCAGAACATCAGGCTCATTATTAACTTCAGCAGGAGGGAGATATACAGCGTCGACTCCCTGAACATCACCTTCATTCACTCCATTCAAAACATTTAAATCACATGATCTAATAAAAAATATTCAGGTTTATTGGACTCCAGAATAATCCACATATAAAATAACTGATCAACCATCAGCCCAGAATCCATCAGTGGCTTCATCCAACATTCCTGCTTCATTTCAGGAAGTGCATATGGATCTAGAGAGGGACAGCAAATGTTAATCCCACACATCCCACACATCCCACACATCCCACACATCCCACACGTCCCACAAAATCTTAATAAACTAATTGCAGAACAGCTCTGATCAGTTCCTTCACCCCCTCACCCTCACCCCACCTCCTAATCCCACCTTAACTCCGCCCCCTCACCACACCTCCAAATCTCACCCACTCACTCCACCCCCTCACCCTCTCTCACCTGCCCCCTCACCCAACCTCCTAATCCCACCCACTCACTTCACACCCTCACCTCGCCCCTCACCTGCTCCTTCACCCCACCTCCTAATCCCACCCTTAACTCCGCCCCCTCACCACACCTCCAAATCTTACCCACTCACTCCACCCCCTCACCCTCTCTCACCTGCCCCCTCACCCAACCTCCTAATCCCACCCACTCACTTCACACCCTCACCTCGCCCCTCACCTGCTCCTTCACCCCACCTCCTAATCCCCCCTTACCTTCACCCCCTCACCCCACCTCCAAATCCCACCCACTCACTTCACACTCCTCACCTGCCCCTTCACCCTTTTAGACTGGATGTAAGACTAGATGTTAGACTGGATAACAGATTGGATGTTAGACTGGATGTCAAATTAGATGTTAGATTGGATGTTAGAATGGATGTTAGACTGGATGTTAGATTGGATGTGAGAATGGATGTTAGATTAGATGTTAGAATGGATGTTAAATTGGATGTAATATTAGATGTTCCACTGGATCTTAGACTGGATGTAAGAATGACTTTTAAATAAGATGTTAGACTGGATGTATATATTGGTGTTAGATTAGATGTTAGACTGGCTGTAAGAATGTCTGTAAGAAAAGATTTTAGACTGGACGTTGGATCGGATGATAGACTGGTTGTAAGAATGGATGTAAGAATAGGTGTTAGATTAGATGTCAGACTGGATGTAAGAATGGCTGTTAGATTAGATGTTAGACAGGATGTTAGACTGGATGTAAGAATGGCTGTTAGATTAGATGTTAGACAGGATGTTAGACTGGATGTAAGAATTGCTGTTAGATTAGATGTTAGACAGGATGTAAGACTGGCTGTTAGATTAGATGTTAGACAGGATGTTAGACTGGATGTAAGAATGGCTGTTAGATTAGATGTTAGACAGGATGTTAGACTGGATGTAAGAATGGCTGTTGGATTAGATGTTAGACAGGATGTTAGACTGGATGTAAGAATTGCTGTTAGATTAGATGTAGACTGGTTGTGAAAATGGCTGTTAGATAAGGTGTTAGGCTGGATTTTAGATTAAATGTTAGATTGGATTTTAGACTGGATGTTAGATTGGATGTAAGAATGGATGTTGATTAGATGTTAGATTGGATGCTATATTAGATGATAGACTGGATGTTAGATTAGATGTTAGATTAGATGTTAGACCGGATGTTAGACTGGATGTTAGACTGGATGTTAGATTGGATGTTAGAATGGAAATATTGTGCACTTCAGGGAATTAATCAGATTTGGTATTGTGAGATTTTGGTGACTGCACCCTGTGTAATTAAATGAACAGTGAAAGTGAATAAATAATTAGTTTGTTGTGTGTGTGTGTGTGTGTGTGTGTGTGTGTGTGTGTGTGTGTGTGTGTGTGTGTGTGTGTGT
>MU551601.1:718120-734093 GCA_024362625.1 Silurus asotus | reverse complement strand
TGTGTGTGTGTGTGTGTGTGTGTGTGTGCGTGCATGCTCATAATTAATATAAAGCCATTTGTTCCTCTTTTTCTACCTTCAATATTAAATCATGAAAGGAATAAAGGAATCGTACACGGACCAGAATTTATATATCATATGATTTTCATCTGGAGGTTTAAGACTCAAGTTTTATAGATTTATGTATATAAATTCTTTGTATTTTGTTGTTTTAGTTCTTCAGCACAATCCCTGTATTAGCATTAGTGTATTAGCATGAAATTCATATAGGAAACAATGCATACCATATGAATTCAGGATGGTTGTCCTTAACTGTGACCTTTAATGCTACAAAATCCTGCTAATGCTATAGGCAGAAACATGACGAATAATTTTCTATTACAAGAACATTTTTTAATGCTACAGTAGCGATATTTAACTTAGCTAGCCTGTTTTTGTCAGTAATCCCATTAGATGTTAGATTGGATGTTAGATTAGTTGTCAGACTGGATTTTAGATGGGATTTTAGGTTAGTTTGGATTTTGGACTGGATGTTAGATTGGATGTTAGGTTATATGTTAGACTGGATTTTAGATTGGATTCTAGGTTAGATGTTGGACTGGATGTTAGATTGGATGTTAGGTTATATGTTGGACTGGATGTTAGAATGGATGTTTGGTTAGATGTCAGACTGGATTTTAGATTGGATTCTAGGTTAGATGATGGACTGGATGTTAGATTGAATGTTAAATTATATGTTGGACTGGATGTTAGATTGGATGTTAGATTAGATGTCAGACCAGATTTTAGATCGGATTTTAGGTTAGATGTTGGACTGGATGTTAGATTGAATGTTAGGTTAGATTTTGGACTGGATGTTAGATTGGATTCTAGGTTAGATGTTGCACTGGATGGTAGATTGGATGTTAGGTTATATGCTGGACTGGATGTTAAATTGGATTCTAGGGTAGATGTTGCACTGGATGTTAGATTGGATGTTAGGTTAGATGTTAGATTGGATTCTAGGTTAGATGTTGGACTGGATGTTAAATTGGATTCTAGGGTAGATGTTGCACTGGATGGTAGATTGGATGTTAGGTTAGATGTTAGATTGGATTCTAGGTTAGATGTTGGACTGGATGTTAGATGTTCTGTAAATGTTGCAGAGCTGCAAGGATTGAATGAGGTTTTCCCTGCGAGTGAGCTGCAGCAGCTCCAGTCCTGGACTCTATTTAGGGGTCTTTTCTGTGGGGGTATATTTGTGGGGTTGGGGGGTGTCAGTGTTCACTAGCTAATAGTATTGAGGTATAATTCTGTCCAGCTCTGTTTTTATTGGTTTGTCTGGGCAAGAAATTTTACTTTATTTAGTACAAAACTAACCAAAGACACAATCTCATTTTTCTAGTTGAAGACCCAGTAACTGACCCCAGATTCCTAATATCACTGAGAAGAGAGAATTCTTCTGGTACATTTAAAGTATAAATCACCATTTATGGACCTGGAACAAACCTTAAATTCGGCTTGTGTGGACCAGATTCAGGCTGCGGTGAAGTTTGTGTCTATTCTCAAACTCTTGTTCCTTTACAACCAGAAGCTTCTCTATAGAAAAGGCACTATTCAGGAGCTCCACCTTAGGTCTATACTACTGAACACCTAACTCTGAGCTTAGTTGAGCTGTCTTGATTGGACTGGGAGCAGTGTATTGTTCCTGGGAGGTGGTTGGGGTTTCCTGTGCACCTACACCACTTAGTTTGACTTTAGCATGAAGGATTTGGTCATGTCATTGTTCACCTTCCACAGCAGCTTCTGAAATTCAAAGCTCTTCCTCTCAACTGCTGGCTTTTAAAAGAACAAGGAGGTGATGGACCAACACAGTGTGTAATCAGTGAGACCTTTCTGAGAAAACAATGTCACCTTGTATAAATAATAAGTGCTGCACTAAGAGTTGTGAATAAACCTGAACACATATTAGATCATTGTTCTAATGAAATCCTGCTCTTCTATCTCAGGCCTGAGACTTCCACTGTATTGGAGTATAGTTTTGGTGGTTGTGGTGGTTCTTGAGAGAGGTGTTTGACATAGAGAAGCAACTAACACTCTACAGTACACTCCAAAAGACTCCACAACAGACCAACAGAAGATTTCAGTACCAGATGAGACACGCCCACAGGAGACGTTCCAAAAGAGCCACACCCATAAAATACTGTAGTACAGATAAGACACAAAAGATCTCCGTTTCAGATGAGACACGCCCACAAATTAATCTGCCAGCAGATAAGACACGCCCACAAAATTTAATAAAGCACAAAATATATATTTTATTATATATGTGTGTGTGAGTGTGTGTGTGTGTGTGTGTGTGTGTGTGTGTGTGAGAGGACATGCTAGTCTCCTGTGTTTGCATACACTAAAATGGAAGGTGTTATTTGCGCGAGGTTCTTTCCCTTTTGGGAACCCACAGGTGATGCAGCGCTCTATACATGTGTGTGTGTGTGTGTGTGTGTGTGTGTGTGTGTGTGTGTGTGTGTGTGTAGTGGGAATGGAAAGACTGAGGAGCCATGAGGGAGAAGAGCAGAGCAGCAGGATGACTTCAAGAGAGAGAGAGAGAGAGAGAGAGAGAGAGAGAGAGAGAGAGAGAGGGGAATCATGCACCTGTGGAACTGTTTTGAATGCGAGGTGTGTGTGTGTGTGTGTGTGTGTGTGTGTGTGTGTGTGTGTGTGTTGAAATGTAACCAATTAAACATATGAACATACCATTGAATTTTCATACTATTGTATTATGACAACCGTTCCCCACCCTTCATTTGATTTCTGTGTGTGTGTGTGTGTGTGTGTGTGTGTGTGTGTGTGTGTGTGTGTGTGTGTGTGTGTGTGTATGTGTGTGATATTTAAAGAGAACCGAGACAGATACAGGATGAAACACAAGGAGAGATTTGAATGCACTGCTGCAGCCCTCATTGCAGTGTTGCTATGGTTACCGTGCATAGAGAGTCTAGGCACCGGTGGATCAATGTGTATACGTGTGTGTGTGTGTGTGTGTGTGTGTGTGTGTGTGTGTGTGTGTGTGTGTGTGTGTGTGTGTAAAAGGCATTGTTGAAGCCGAGCGGCATCTTGGTTTACCGATGCCTGTAAATCATTTTTTTCTTCCTGAGCCACATTCCAAGCATTTACACCCACACACACACACACACACACACACACACACACACACACACACACACACACACACACACACACACACACACACACACACACCAACACACCAACACACCAACACACACCAACACACACCAACCAAATGTTCTTTCTCTCTCTGTTTGGTGCATTCTGAGAAAAAAAAAAGCTTGACAGATTTCAGATTTCATCTCCTGAAAATGCTCCTGTGTGGTTCCTGTAGTATGATGGTGGATCTTTTTTGTGTCGTAGGTGGAACATCAGGTTTTCTGCATGCAGTACATTGTTACAGTACCATCAGCAGCCTGGACATCAGCAGGAACAATGGGGGGAGATGATTCATGATTATGAATCGTTTACTCATCATTTATCCATAATCATTTTTTTTTGGTCACAGATCTGATCACTGTTACCAGACGTTCTGCTTCATAGTCTTGAAGATCCATCTGAACCTCACAATTCTAAAAGTTGATCAACGTTACATCTATACACTGCATTTAAACAGTGAAAGTTCTGAACTCTTTAATTAGACCCATGTAGATCACAGTAACGATATATTTAATCTGCATTTTATGGCCAAAAGTATTGTGACACCTGAAGACTTCTCCAAAATGTTACCACAAAGTCGGTCTTAAAACGATCCATGCACTTAAACTAGGAGACTCAAACCTGTTCCAGGATGACAATGCAAACCCTGTGCACAAAGTCAGCTCCATGAAGATCTGCTTTACATAGGTTGCAAGATGTGGAAGATCTTCCACTCTTAAGCTCCAACTCTCTTTGGATGAACGCTGACTGCACCCCAGGCCTCCTCACCTTCTCACCTACATCACTACCTGACTTTACTAACACACTTTCAGCTAAAAGAATCTTCACACATCCCCACAACAATCTCTACAAAATCTTCCCAGAAGAGTGGAGCTTCTATAACAGTAGATTGAGACTAAATGTGGAATGAGATGTTCAAAAAAGAAGCACATACCAATCTTACGGTCAGGTGTCCACAAATCCACAAGCCTTAATAATGTATGTGTCATTTGGTATTGGAGATGATTGAATTGATAAATAGTTGGAGGGTCTAACAAGGGTCTCATGAAAATCATTTTTTCAATGTTATGAAGGGTAACAGTTTCGTGTTTTTTCATCATATGTCTTCTCAAAAACGGACATTATCTGGAAATCTTCTTCTTCTTATCTGGAAATCCAGCATCATCAAAGCTGCTGCACGATTACGTTTCAAAGCGTGTATTTATCCAGGAAGCGAAGATTTAGGTCATGAAAAACAAACACAGTGGGATGGAGTCAAGGACACAGTGTGACTAAAGATCTGTGTGGAAAATTTGTCACCTTCCAAAAAACACAAAAAAAAAAGACACAAGATGGTGTTGCAGGTGGGACTTCCTGGTGAGAAAAAGATGCAGAGCCTGCTGGCATTCCTCCTCCAGGTAACAGGACATGGACGGAGTCAAACCAAAAGCGACGTGAGGCTGACATCCTGATCATGCTGGAGTAACAGACCTAACAGTAGCAGTGGGAAACGGTTCAGTCCCAGTGTCGCAGGGGTTCAAGATGGGATGCAGGAAATGAAGGTATCCAGGAGATACTACCGAAAGTAGTCTCTCCTACCCGTCTACACAAAAACATATAAAATGTGATAAATTTAGCATTACATTCAACATTAAACAGGTCAGTGAGGTGAGGTAAGGTGAGGTGAGATGAGGTGAGGTCAGGTGAGGTGAGGTGAGGTCCTCAATCTTGTAGCAGGCAAAGAAAAAGTGTGCACATATTTTACTCTTAATGCTGGTGGTTCACCTCAGTCTGAACTTCTTCACTCGTTTTTTTTTTTTTCCTCAAAGAGCCGATTGAAGTCGTCCATCAGCTGAAACCAGGATGAGCAGCTGCTTTCGAAGGGCTGTCAGTGGATTTTTTAAAGAATTACCAAAGATCCTTTACAACAGTTTCTTTCAAAGATCGCTCAGAGAGCTGTGCTGGCTCTTCTCCCCCCTAACAAATTGGCAAAAATGATCTCCACCAATGATAGTTACTCGTGATGTAATGGAATTAAATATCTACTCTTGGGTTCTTCCCTGGTTTCAAAAATGAGCACTACATTTGGATAAACCAACATGAAGATCAGGGAGCTGCCTATGGGAGAAAAACAAGCCATTTTACTGCTGAGAAAATTGTGAAGAGCAAAAAAAGAAATGGATATTCAATGGATCATGGATCAGACCAGCCATGGAAACCAACATCAGCTAGCGACTTAAACATTGTAAAAGATGAAAAGAAAGACCCAAAAAACAACATAACATCCCCACCAACAACATGGCAGGAGTGGAGTTTTTACAATCATTTAAAAAATACTCAATTTACAGGTCCATATTTCAAATCAGAAATGATGAAATCCTCTAATTAGCAGAAGACCTGCTTGGAATTCACAAAGAAATATATGATATGAGACACAAAAGTTTTGGAAACCAAGATTAAGCTGATGTGCTTAAGTGATAAAACGGACAACGTTTGAAAAAAAGAAAACGAAAGGATCTGCTCATGATCTACAACCATGATCCACAGGATGGAGGTTGTGTCATGGTTTTGCACTTGCGTGATTGCTTCTGGAACAGCCTCAGCACTTTGTATTGATGATGGAACTCATGATGGAGAAGCAGAATAAATGTAGAAATCTACAGCAACATTTGGGAGCAAATCTGCCGCAACTTCATTGGGAGCAAACACACACATCCTGAGGAAGGTTTCAGACTGGCCATGTCAATCAGGAGACCTTAACTTTTCCAATCAGTGTTTCACCTCCTGAGGAGGAAACTGAAGGGGGAATTGCTGTTTTGGTACATACGACTGTATATAAACCAAATTTAAAAGTTTGGAACTGAATGACTAGGTGAAAGAAGTTCTCAGAGCCCAACAACCCCTGAATGGAAAAAGCTACCAAGTCCATGCGAAAAGGTACGATAGGAGAGAAACCATCAGTCACTGAGAGAAGCAGCAACATCAAACCCACAGAGAAAAAGTAACACTGAGACGTATATTCTTTAATGTGCCTCATGCAAATCTCCAAAACAAACGCAAAATCCGCACACGACATTTAGACTCATCCGAAAATAGTTTTAGCACAAGATCTCCATGAGCACACTGAAGTTCAGAAGCACCATGATACGGGACTACTCTCCAGCAAACACTCCTGGAGCATTACATCATCAAAAGAAACATGAATAAATCAATGTACACATTGTACAAGACACATTAAAGGCCTTTCAGCCGAAAAAAGGATCGAGGTTTTGGCGGAAGACTGGGACTGGCCTAGCCGATCCTCGGGTTTTACACTCATGGCGGATTTTTGAAATTGCAAGTGCATCAGACGGATCTTCATAACCCTGGGGAATTGTGGACTCCATTAGGAAAATTGAACCACCGTGCTGCGAAAAGCTAATTACTCCTTACCGTACAGAGCTGTAAGAGCCAACAACCGCTTCGCAACAAAGTGCTAATGTCAACGGTGTCCAGATACATTTCCGTCTATCAAATGCGTAAATACGTTCTATTCAGAAGCACCAATTCCAAAGATGTTGTGTGTGAGATAGAAGCGGTTTTTCTACTGCTTTTCTCTTACTGTAGTTTCGACTATAATCACCAAAAGATCTAGCGATTCAAGTACTTATACGTTATATAGCGCTAATGTCGTCTTGTTCTTTTCAAATCTTGGAATCCAGGAGATCCAATTTATTTTACTGCACTCACTGTGCTTGCCATTTTTAATATATGGACAAAGGTCTTGAGAAACATGACTGTTCCAGACATGTGGTTCTTCATCAAACTGTTACAACAAAGTTAATGGCATCCAACAGTATAGGAGGTCTTTAGATGCTGTAGCATTAAATCTTCCTAGGTGACACAAAACCTGTGTGACAATGCAGACCCTGTGACAAACCCAGGTCCATGAATATATGCTTTCATGGGTTCCAGCAGAAGATCTCCCGCTATAAAGCTAAAGAACATGATTAAACGTGAGCGCTGACTGCACCCCTCCTCACCTTCTCACCTACATCAGAAGATACTTTACTAACACACATCCTTGTGGCTGAATGAATCTTCACAATATCCAATGGAACATCGTTGAGGTTACTATAAGATCACATGGGGATTTAATGTGGAATGTTCAAAAATCCTATTCGTTCATACAGTGTACCTGAAAACATGGCACATCATTCTTATTAGAAAAGAATCGGATTAAAGAAGACGGGATGGAAACACAGACCAACACTGCAGCATGTGTCTCCACATCAAACCATAATCTATTTACATGTTTTATAGAAATTACAAACAAGTTACTGATTTTTTTATATATATTTGTTTCATTTCTTATGAATAATGCCACTGATGAACAGCCTGATGAACAGCCTGATGAACAGCCTGTTCAAGACAGATCAATCTTGCACTTGATTGCTACTCGATCGCCTTGAAATCTAAAAGCAAATCCATTTATCAGGACGCCTTTCACCTTGCTGGGTGTTTCCATTTGCTTCTCCGAGCAACTGAGCAGTAAAACGATGTTCTCGAGCTAAATTATAGTGTTCAAAAAGGACAAGTGGTGTTTGGACGCATTTACTTCTCGACAGGCGAATAGCGGCTCGTCTGAACATTCACAAAAGTCATTTCTCTTGATGGGTTTGTTTTTTTCTTCAAATAATCCGCAACCAGATTCACATAGATTTGAGATTTCTTGAAAAACACTGATTTAAAAATATATATAT
The DNA here is from genome assembly GCA_024362625.1 of Silurus asotus. Classification (NCBI taxonomy): domain Eukaryota; kingdom Metazoa; phylum Chordata; class Actinopteri; order Siluriformes; family Siluridae; genus Silurus; species Silurus asotus. The sequence continues at coordinate 726,171 of MU551601.1, read as the reverse complement.
TATCATTTGTTTCTCACACACGTTTACCTTAAATGCCAGGAAGCAAACCATGATCATGATCAACGCCAATAAATATTAACAGCTTCGTGTGGAACATCTTCAGAAAATGATCTCAGCCAGATACTGTGGCTAACTAAAAACCTGCTTCTGTTAGCATAGCGACTTTTGCTGTTCAACCTGGTCATGCTGAAGATCAGTACTGCACCATCATTAATATCTGGATTTGCTCTTCTATTTCTCTATATTGTAATAGAATAAAATCCCATGATCCTTTGAGTCTGGTTCTTCTCAGTTTTCAGGTGGATTTAGACGTTTTCGTCTAAAAATGCTCCTCGTCCACACTTTCGTTATAAATCGATTCCCAAAAGTTGCTCATCCACACTGAAATGTCTAAAAAGAAAAGGCCACGTTCACAACTTTCATCATTTCTTACGGCTCATTGAAATGTCGCGGCAACAATTAAACAATTTTTCGAAAGCCTTGCTTTTCAGAGTCCGCACTTTGGAGAGGGTTTTCAAAACAGCTACGTTTTAGTTGAAAACTGTGCCATAGTGTGAACGGAACCTAAAACAAATAGAAAACACTCCCAGCACTTCCAAAAGATCGGACACAGCTGTGATTGGTTGTTACGTTGTGAGGCAGTAGTTGCCATGACAGTACAGCACAGTACAGCGCCCCCTGCCATGCGACTAAACACATGGAAAACATCCGAGATTCTGATTCTGACAAACATCAGGGATTGTAATGTAACACACATTATAGCTGAAATTTATAATCATTATTTCATATGTTAAATATGGTCTCAAACATTTTAAAGGAAGTCTGCATATATGAGTTGGAAAAATGGAACCCTGACCCTAACCCTGTGGATCGGAAGGTCATGAGTTTAAATCCCAGCCACACCACTCTTGGGCCCCTGAGCAAGACCCCCAACACCATAGTTGTTGAACCGCATACCCCATAAATAATGAAATGTCAGTCACCTAGGATAAGGTGGCGTCTGCCAAATGCTACAAAATGCTTAAGGGGTGAGTCTCAGAGTTACTGATCTAAATGTTTGCACCAACTTTCTACATTTGGGCCCTTGAGCAAGGCCCATAACTCTCTTTACTCTTGAGGTGTAGCGGACCCTGCACTCGGACCCCAACTTCCTAACATTTCACTATGCTGCAAAGAATCTGCAACAAATAAACTACTTCTCAATTTTTTTTATTTCTGGCATGTTAGTTGGATTTTAAGACAACAAATAGCTGTTGGAATCTTGTACCTTCCCACACTTCCTTGGCTTTTATACTCTATAAACATTCCCTTTGGTCTTTTATAACTTCGTATATATGCCACACAGTATGCCCGATTCCGGAACGTTCTACCAGGGAATTGCTGTATCCGATATGTTCAGTCAAATGAAACATATTTACAGGATTCACATCTGGGGTGTAAATGTCGATGGTCCAGCTAAAGGCTGTTATAGTGCCATCGAGATGCTTGGGTATATGATGTTGCTACCCGCATCAGGGCTACATCAGGAGAATAGCGCTGGCTGGTGTAAGGTAAGCGGGCTCGAGACGCCAAATCAGCCATCGAGACCACCGAAGCCAGACTGATACACACAATCCACTTTGCCCTAATGGTTTTCGCTCTGGGGAACTGTTTCAGCATGGTTCTGCATGGACTACTGTGTTTATTTCTCCAGCGAACATATGGCAATGCAGTAATGCACAGGGTTCAGGTGGGTGTGAAAGGGGTTTCCCAAAATAGGCAGCAATTTAAAATGGTATAAATGGATCATGAAATTCAAGGTGACATATAGTAAATTTATAGCATCAAATCATATATCTGAATGGTGTGTGTTTGGGTGTGTGTGTGTGTGTGTGTGTGTGTTACTGATTCTTTGACAGAAATAGGTTGGTATCTCATTAGATCTTTTAAAAAACTCATTCTCTATTATTCTTCCCGCAGCTTGAATAAACTCAGAAGGATTTCAAGTTGCTACGCTTGAGCGTTCCTCCTGGCCCCACCCCTAACTCCGCCCATTACCATGGCAGCGTCACTGTGGTTATTGTGGATGTGTGCCATCTCTCTGAGCAGCATCAGCCCCTCAGAACAAGGTGAGTACTGCAGAAAACAAGTTTTCTTAGCTAGATGAACTTTTCTACATAGTTCTTGTGATTAAAGTTGTAGAAATTGCTTCTGAAGCTCTGCCTCCTGTCTGTCCGTCACTCTCTCAGCTCTGAGCAGAGCGGCGATGCCCTTTGGTCTGATGAGGAGAGAGCTGGCTTGCGAAGGTTACCCTATTGAGCTTCGCTGCCCAGGAAGTGATGTCATCATGATCGAGACGGCCAACTACGGCCGCACCGATGACAAGATTTGCGATGCTGATCCGTTCCAGATGGAGAACGTGCAGTGTTACCAACCAGACGCCTTCAAGATTATGTCTCACAGGTCTGTAATAATGCAAGGTGGATTTTCGTAGACACATCTAGGATTTATATTGGTGTTTTCCAAGTCCAAACTTGTGGTAGAGTCCAGTGTTCCAGAGACATCAGTTTGGACAACATAAGGCTGTCCACCAGTTACAGGGGGTTCTAATATTTCAGTAAGCATTAGAGGTAGTGTTACATGGACATCGGAAAATTAAGACCTGTTTAAAATTATTTAAGACCTAAAGCAGTGACTCCAGGGAACCCCTGTGGAATGGAAATGGCTTTTTGTGGACTTCCCAGTTTATTCTAAAGGCACACTGTTTTGTCAAAGCTGTAAGCAGACAAATGTTGTAGATTAGTTTCTCCAAACACTGTTCCAGCAAGACAATGCTGGATGAAGAAGAACGCTGGGAGCTGTATTGCGGTGTAAAGGGACTTTTGTCACACAGTGTGTACACAGGACGATGTCTTTTGGCACCCTGACTTATGTAGGTCGATGCTCCCTGTGACTGTGTGTGCAGCCTCGTGCTGCCATCTGTTGATGCGTTACAAAACTATTCTCAAAACATTTTGATATCACCCCAAAAGACACGAGTACCCCTCAATCTAGAACCAACAATCAGTGGGGTAATTCGGATCTCATCAAACTTTTTGATTGGAGTCAAATCAAACATCTGGAGGCAACTCATGGTGTTTGTCGACAAGGCTGGACAAGTGTTTATATGGTTCCATGCTGTAGAGCATCTTAAACTTTAACAACAGGTTCAGGATATGCCTCCTAATGAGATGTTGTTTAACCACCTGACCAGTTCCAGGAACTGAAGAGGAACTTTTTGAATGTTCCTCTTTAATAATCTCTGACTTTCCGAGACACATGAAATTGTGATTTGAAATTTTCACACAGAGAAAAGGAGCTAATATGCATGAAGATGTGTTACCTGGAAGCTATGCATGAAGCTAGCAAGCTAGTCAGGTTTCTGTATTTTCCTGCTACCTTGTGCTGCAAGTGAACAGGTCTTTAGGAGATGTTTGGAAGGGTTTATGAAAAATGATATTGGAAACTTTAACCTGCTCAGCATAGGTTCTGCCTGGGTTCTTCAGGTGGACAGAAGTATGCCACCCTGTTTCCGAGAAATTCTGTATTGATTTGTTAATAAATATTACACATGCGTATTATATCTCCATTTTGGCAGCAGTATCTTTTATCCCTGTAGCTTTGTGGTCTATTCTGATGGTATGTATCTATGTAACCACAGGAGCTATGTATAAGGAGGATGTTTCTGAAGCTCAGGGTCGTATTTACAAGTGATGGGAAGCATAAGGAAGTGTGGGACTGACCACAGGGTTTGATACGGTGGTGGCAGGTGGCCGGACCACAGTAGTAGCTAAAGCAATGAGATAAGGGATATTTGTGGGCAAAAATAAAAAGTTCAATACTTCATGTAAGGTAAATGTTTGTCTGTATGTAGGAATGGAGCTGAGCACCACTGCTCATGCACAGTTTGGAGGCATGGTGTCTGACTGCTATCACACAGTCTAATACGAGGAACTGGGAGGTCACTGGGCTTCTCAGAACTTATCATGGTCAGGTGTAATATGCTTATAGTTTTACAACTAAGCAGTTAAGGTTTAAGGGGCTTGATCAAGGACCCATCAGTGGTAGCTTGCTTGTGCTGGGATTTGAACTTGGACCTTCTGATCCAAAGTCCATGCCTTTAACCACTGAGCCACCACCTCTAGTGAGAGATTACCCTTGTGTAGCACTGTAACAGATTGACCAGTTGTTGTAGTTATTCAGCAAAGCTGGATTATAGTTTCTGATCTTGGCTCTACCCAGGAACCAACAGAAGAGTCTGAATGTTGTTTTCCTTGACCAAAACCAAACATGGTTATAGGAACTTACGCTCAAGTTCTGAAGTTCTGGATGTCTCTATGTAGTGTTTTTTAAATTCTCAATCTTTGACATCTTTCCCACCTGCAGATGAGTGTCTACTTGAAGGCCAAAGGACAGTGTATATTTTTAAGAAAGCATATTTTGGACCATCCACATGGAGGCCACCTTGGCAATGCTCCTGGCTAGATATTAGGATTTCATGCCAGGCAAGGACCAGATCAGAAACAATCTGATATAGAACTAAAATGTGGCAACATCTAAAACAACATAGCAGTTTTTCTGTAGGTGCTTCACATGAACATGTTTTCAGAAGTGTTTTAAAGAATTTTCAGCCATGACACACAGAGGAGTTCTTTGAGATCTTAAGGTGAATAAAGTGTAGAGAGGTTTGATGGTTTCAGGACAAGGTCTGCTGCTCTCCTGCTAAATGAATCTGCTCTGAAACCCAGAGATGATAAGAACCATGCTGAAGGTGTAGTAAGAGTGACACCCTCACGTCCCCATTCCACAGAATCAGGTGGTGCTGAGAAGGTGAAGCAGGAATGGGAAGGTGTGACCACGCCCGGTTAGTTTAGTCAGAAGACGAAGAGTTGAGGAGTGCGGATGGAGAAGCTTAGGCTGATCAGGTCATAGCTCCAGCATCAAGAGAACATCAGAAAGAACACAGAAAGAGCTGCATGGCTGAACCAGACATGTGTAGAGATAAATACGCTTCACTTAACACGCAGACACACGTCAGACGCCCGTTCTCCTGCAGACCTAGAGATCGTTTTTACTCCGTCACAAACAGCAGCACAGCGAGAAGCTGCGTTCTCCGACACTGTTCGAAAGCGATTAGACAAATTATCTGTTATATTTGCCCGAGTTATCGATTACTGCAGCTTGAGTGATAGTATGTGTGTGTGTGTGTGTGTGTGTGTGTGTGTGTGTGTGTGTGTGTGTGTGTGTGTGCACGTGCACACTCTCCATGGCGCCACGATGTCTCTCCTCTGTTTATGCTGCTGCTGCTTCCTAGAAGAGCAAATCAATCAATTGTGCTCTCTCCCATTACACACGTACACACACAGACACACACACACACACACACACACACACACACACACACACACACACACACACACATGCTCTCTCTCACACACACACACACACACACATGCTCTCTCACACACAGAGCTCATCACCTTTCTTTAAACACCAAGTAAAGAGCATCGAGGAACAAGAGAGAGGGAGAGCGTGAGAGAGGGAGATTGAGAGGAGCTAGACGGAGGGAAAGCATGAAAAGCTAGACAGAGAGAGAGAGGGAGAGTAAAAGAGAGAGAGAGAGAGAGAGAGACAGAGAGAGAGAGAAAGAGAGAGAGAGAGAGAGAGAGAGAGAGAGAGAGAGCATGAGTAGCTAGATGGAGAGAGAGAGACAGAGAGAGGAAGACAGAGGGAGAGCATGAGGAGCTAGACAGAGAAAGTGAGAGAGAGAGAGAGAGAGAGAAAGAGAGAGAGAGAGTGTAGCTAGATGGAGAGAGAGAGAGACAGAGAGAGGAAGACAGAGGGAGAGCATGAGGAGCTAGACAGAGAAAGTGAGAGAAAGAGAGAGAGAGAGAAAGAGATGTGAGAGAGAGAGAGAGAGAAAGAGAGAGAGAGAGAGTGTAGCTAGATGGAGAGAGAGAGAGACAGAGAGAGGAAGACAGAGGGAGAGCATGAGGAGCTAGACAGAGAAAGTGAGAGAGAGAGAGAGAGAGAGAGAGAGAGAGAGAGTGCTTCCTAAAATTCTAGCTCTAAGTTCAGTGCTGTATAAATGGAGTGGTTGATTAGCGATGTGTGTTTCAGCACTGTGAGGGGATCAGAACAGCCGGCGAGCATAAACTATATAATTATATATGAATAAATCATTTTTTACTGATGCAAATAGAATAAATATTATTCATCATGATACAAATGCTAACAATCTATCCAAAATCACAAGGTGGCTAGTATAAACTAATATAAACTGGCAAAATGCTAGCATATACCAATGTAAACTAGCGAAATGCTGCACAAACTAATATAAACTAGCAAAATGCTAGCATAAACTAATGTAAACTAGCGAAATGCTAGCAGCAGCAGTGACGGTTTCATTCATGTGACTGATCTCTGGATTGGAATCTGATCAGATTCATAACTTGATTTTATACTGCACTGACACCCTCGTTACACACACACACACACCCACACACACACACACACACACACACACACACACACATACTGTACACATGCGCACATGCACATACACACACACACACAGACTCACACAAGTACTGAGATGTTCTGCTCATCACTGGCTAACTGCAGCAGCAGTGTGCAAACTAAATACATGGATTCGAATTTTTTCCTCACATGAACCAAACAGTGACCAACGCCAGTGGCTTCAGGAAGAACCGAGACCATGAAACCCTGCAATGAACGTGAACGTCGACATCCTGAAGTCAGCCACTGTGAGGAAGAACCTCTGAAATGCAGGTATCACAAAGGTTCGACAAGTGGTGACCAGGGACGCATGGATGACCGCAGAAGATCTGGCAGTGAGAATCGGCCTAAGGTGCATAGCACAGAGACCTTCTAATGGACGTTTCATCACTCCTCCCACCAGACTTAAGCTCAGCCCTACAGAAGCAGGACAGAGAAGAGGAGTTCAGAGAATCTCAATGACGACCACAACACAGCAGAAAGCAGAGGGACATCTCAGCTGCGTGTGTGAAGATGCTTCATCCACAACCACTGGGTCGTTTCAGAGAGTTGAAATGGCAGGAGGTGTTTGAACAAGGCTCCTCCCTGAAAGGTAGCTGGAGGACGTTGTACAAAGCGCCTATGGAGATCCGCAGTGGCGAGTGGTTTAATAATAATGGTATAATCGCTACAGACACAGAGCACATCCTGATCCTCAGGTAGGGGTGGAGTGTTTCTTCTGTGAGGAACCAGAAACCGGGTTTCGTTTGTTCCTCAACTGCATAAAACTAAAACCTTTGTTCAGGAAACTGCAGGACGTCGAAGGAGTTTTTCACACCAACACTTTTTATTTAAGGCCCCAATTACACAAGGAGCAGAAAGATACTGAGGAACAACACAACTTTTTACTCGAGGAAGCAAAAGCAGCCACATGGTGGTCATGGAAAAGGACGTGAAATGGAAAAGCATGAACTGAAGTGATCCGTGTTTTAATACAAACATGAGGAAAAATCCAGTTTGTTCATCAGCAGATGTTCAGGAACATAAAAACTTTTCAGTGCAAGTGATGAATAAATGAATGTATTTGTGGTGTTGATCATGACGGCTTTCTGCAACTTAAACTTCAGTTTCGAGTTTCACATTTTACAATTTTTCTAAATCTTGTGTTTATTTTTTTTTTAACCTTCATTGCAGTTGATTTCTTTCCCTTTTGTCCCGTATTTCATTCTTTTCCTCCACTTTTACTGCTGAACCATTATTTTACATAAACCTAAACAGTCAAGTCTCTCTCTTTCCCTCTCTCTCTCTCACTCTCTCCCCCCCCTCTCTCTCTCTCCACTCCCTCTCTCTCTCTCTCTCTCTCTCTCTCTCAGGTGTAATAATCGTACTCAGTGTGTGGTTGTTGCTGGAGCTGATGTGTTTCCTGACCCCTGCCCCGGAACATACAAATACCTGGAAATCCAGTATGAGTGTGTTCCATACAGTAAGTACACACACACACACACACACACATACACATACACATACACACACAC
>MU551601.1:688537-718011 GCA_024362625.1 Silurus asotus | reverse complement strand
AAACTCGAAATCTCTCTCTCTCTCACACACACACACACACACACACACACAAACTCGAAATCTCTCTCTCACACACACACAAACTCGAAATCTCTCTCTCTCACACACACACACACATGCACACGCAAACTCGAAATCTCTCTCACACACACACACTCACACACACACACACACACACTTAAACACACACACACACTCAAACTCTCTCTCTCACACACACACACACACACACACACACACAAACTCGAAATCTCTCTTACACACACACACACACTCACACACACACAGCTGTACTTGCTTTGGTGTCACATGTATACAAATTGTGTCACGTTACATTCTCTCTCTCTATCTCTTTCTCTATTTCTCTGTATTTCTCTCACACACACACACTTTCAGCAATTGTTCCTCCTTAAACCAGTATCCATCCATCCCCTGCTTTCTCTTCTCTTCTCTTCTCCTCTCTTCTCCTCTCTTCTCTTCTCTTCTCTTCTCTTCTCTTCTCTTCTCCTCTTTACTTCTCTTCTCTCCTCTTCTCTTCTCTTCTCGTTTATTTCTTTTCATCATCATGCATCGTCTCTCAATCTTTTCTCACTCTTTCTCCTCTCTTTCACTCCATCTTTTTTTTCTTACCTCTCCCTCCACCCCTCAGTCCCTGGCTCCACCCCCTTCCCTCTCTCCACTCCTCCACTGGGTGTGATTAGTTTCGGAACTCGGGTCTGATCCTTTTTTATCCTTCCGCAGGTGAAACTCTGGAACCTTCTTTCTCTTCCTCTAACTCAGATCCCTCCATTCCTTTTGTCCTCCAGGATCAGGAGACGTTTTTTATTCATTTATTTTTTTATTTCCAGAGAGCGATTAGCACAGTTCATTCATTCTGTTCTTCATCTCTCTCCTGTGCATTTCGTTACAGCGTTCGCAAGCGATTCCTTCATGTTTCCTTTCTCCCAGGTTTCAGCAGCAGAGTCTCACATTAACTCTTATACATTAACGCTTTACGATTTTCAGAACCCCCTCCCTCCCCCACGCTGCAGAGGCAAATGGTACGACCCGGCATCATCCGCCATTTTCATCCTTCTCTGTTTCAGCAGATTGTGGCTTACTCAAGTGTGTGTGTGTGTGTGTGTCTGCGTGTGTGTGTGTGTCCACAAATCAGCCTCGGCGCGAGATGTTAACAGGCCAGTTCCTTTGCGTGTGAGTGTGTTGCCATAGAAACCATGCTTATTGTCCAGGCTCAACCGCACACACACACACACACACTTCGATCATCCCTTCCTCCTACATCGCCTTCCTACATTTATTTATTTTTTGCTTATTTTTCATTTCTCCACATATAAACTCAGAGTTCTGAAACTGGAGACTCCTTACATAACAAAGCAAACAGAAACCTTCTCCAGATCAGCATTCACACCAGGTTCTTTCAATCTGCTTGGTCCGAGAGTACAATGAAAAAGCGGTCGCTATAGAAACAACAAATTAGCCACATATTTCAGAACCCAGAAATCAATATTTACATTTTGGCAGACGCCCTTATCCACAGTGACCTACAATTATCTCCTACATAGACTTGAGCAGGTATGGGGTTTAGGGCCGTGCTCAGGGGCCCAGGAGTGGCTGCTTGGTGTGGCTCGAATTTGAACTTCTGATCCAAAGTTACTTTATAGCACAGTGAAATTCTTGTCTCAGCTTATACAGAACCCAGGTCAGAGCACAGGGTCAGCCATTATACCCTGAAGCACAGAGTGTTAAGGGCCTTGCTCAAGGGCCCAAGAGTGGCGATACCAGGGCTTGAACCCCACCTTCCGAGCAGTAACCCAGAGCGCTTACTCCCCAAAGAGAATGCCTGATCAAACCCAATATACTCAATAAACTCAAAATATCAAATGGATAATTCATTGTTTTTATTTATGTTTGATCATCACCTTTATCCCCATCATCACCTTCATCCTCATCATCACCTTCATCCTCATCATCACCTTCATCCCCATCATCACCTTCATCCTCATCTTCACCTTCATCCTCATCGTCACCTTCATCCTCATCGTCAGCTTTGCCGTTTTTTCTCTCTCGTTTCTTCATGTCTAGGGCTTTCCAGCAGCCCCAGGCGGGAAAACGTGGATGGATGGATGGATGGATGGATGGATGGTTAGATAGATTGATGGGTGGATGGATGGATGCATGGACTGATGGAGGGAGGGGTGGGGTGGAGGGGTGGAGAGAGAACAGGGGTGATATGGGGTGTCAGATCGGGGGCAGTTCTGTTCTAACAAGCCCCCCACCAAAAACATTGGTTGCTAATCCTACAGATAGGTGACATTTTTGAGTCTAGAGTTTCCCCTCCTCCCTCCCTCCCTTCATACCCATTCGTTTAAACCCCGCCCCCTCTCTCGTCTATTCTCTCTCTCTTTCTCTCTCTCTCTCTCTCTCTCTCTCTCTCTCTCTCTCTCTCTCTCTCTCTCTCTCTCTCTATTTATCTATCTTTGTCACTCTCTCTTTCTCTCCACTCTACTTTACCCAACATGGCTAACACTGAACAAATTTCCACTTGATCTTTAAAGCTTGAAAGAAAATCAGAAGGCTGCTGTGTGAACTGAAATCTCTCTCTTTCTCTTTTTGTTTCTTCTCCTCCGACTCCTCTCTCTCTCTCTTGCTTTCCTTTCTTCTCTGCCAACTTTTGTTCCTCCTTCCTTCTCTCCTTTCCTTCCTTCCTTCCGTCCTTCCTTCTCTCTTTATCTCCGACGCTTGAGTAGAAGTGGACCAAAAAGGTAAAGACCATGTTAACGCCGCAGTTTCTCCCCCTCCCGCCCTCCTTCCCTCCCTCTCTCATTCTTCCTCTTTTTCTCTCTATCCTCCGTTCTGCAAATCCTTGGCCCCTGTGATGTGGTCCGGTTCGATGTAACCTCTTTCTTCTTCATTCTTCTTCTCTCAGCGAGCCAAAAAGCACACACACAAACAAACACACACACACACACACACACTCTCACTCTCTATCTTTCACTCGCACACATACACATTCTTTCATCTATTTCTGTCTGTTCACCCATGCACTTTCTCCCCCCAACACACACACACACACACACACACGCACACACGCACACGCACACTTCTCTACTGTTAATTTCATTTGCTTGCTGTGTTCAATTTGGACTCCTCAGATCCAAGCGAAACCTCCTTCCTCCTCCTACTCTTTATCCTCCTAGTCTTCATCCTTCTCTTCTCCACTTGTTTGTTCATCTGTTGATCCCTTTGCTTCCTTCAGGGCAGACCTGTCATTTCATTTTTGCCATTTTTACCAACAAACTCCTTCTCTTTTGTAGTCTCAGTAATGAATGAAGTGTTCCTGATGTGGTTCAGCCCTACTGTTTATTTGTGTGTACAAATGTGTGTGTGTGTGTGTGTGTGTGTGTGTACAGAAGTGTACGAGAGTGTGTGTGTGTTTTTGACCAACCAAAGTTGGGAGTCAGTGACCGACACCTCCCTCAGCCAGTAGCGTCCCTCCTCGTGAACTAACCCACATTTCATTGGCTCCAAAGGACGTTCCTGTTATGTAGCCCCTCCCCTTTTTCTCGTCTACCTCATTTAACTTTGTAGCAAGTCTATCTGTCTCTCTTTCTATCTATCCAACTCTCTCACTATCTCTCTCTCTCTCTCACATGCACTCAGTCTCACTTGCACTGTAAATCTGCTGCTTTAATCGTGTTTCTTTCCTTCACGCAAACAGGCATCAATACACACCAGCGTCCAACTAGTGATGAAGGATGAATGTGTGTGTGAGTATGAGCCAGAGAGAAAGCGATAGAGAGAATAGAAAGAAAGAGAGGGAGAGAGGGAGAGAAAGAATAGTGCATGATAATTGTAGACCTCGGGCATTCTAATAATCTCACCGAACCTTTCTTTTTTTATTTCTTCCCATCCTGTTTTTTTTCTTTTTGTCATCTTGCACTCTCTCCCCAGTCTTCGTGTGTCCGGGTGCTCTGATCGGGGTTTTAGAGGCGAGTCTGGTGCGGGAGGCGGAGCATCAGTCAGGTGCGTGGTGTAAAGACCCCCTGCAGGCTGCTGATAGGTTGTACGTGATGCCATGGACTCCGTATCGCACAGACACGCTGTACGAGTACGCCTCCTGGAACGACTACCAGCAAAACCGAGTCACCACTAACTATAAGTGAGTGTGTGTGTGTGTGTGTGTGTTGGTGGTGTGGGCGTTGGCGGGTGCTAAGATATGAACAAGTTCGAAACAAGTAACATGAGCTCCAAGCATGCAGAACATTAAGAAAGAACGTTGTAGGCAGTCATTTGTAAATAACTGCCCTCTGGCTGTCCTCAGGTTGCCGAGTCGAGTGGATGGCACCGGGTTTGTGGTGTACGATGGTGCCGTGTTCTACAATAAAGAACGGACCCGAAACATTGTTAAATATGACCTACGGACCCGCATCAAGAGTGGAGAGGCCATCGTTACCAATGCCAACTACCACGACACATCGCCCTATCGCTGGGGAGGGAAGTCAGACATTGACCTTGCTGTTGACGAGCATGGCCTGTGGGTCATCTATGCTACAGAGGAGAACAGTGGACGAATAGTCCTCAGCCAGGTCAGAGACAGAACGACAGATGGGTGAAAAAGAGATTCATCTGGCATTGCTACACCAATTCGATACATTTGTCTTTGTAGAGAGCTTTTAACAATAGATTTTTTTTTAAGAGCAGTTTTACAGAGATAAAGCAGCAATAAAATAATGTATACGTTTTTTCCTAACGAGTAAGCCAGTGGTGACTGTGGTGAAGGAAAAATTCCCTGAGATGGCATGAGGAAGAAACCTGGAGAGGAACCAGACTCAATAAGGAACCGGTCCCCATCTTGGTGGCACAAAATGTCTATTCATTACAGTTCATTATTGTTGAGGTGTGCAGTGATAGGTGATTGAGGGCAACCATGTGGTCCTGAGCCATTGTAGTAGACTGTTGACATTAACTGCAGTCCAAATCCATCACCAGCAAGTGTTGTCCCAGTGAGACAATGACAAATCAGACCAAGCTAGTTTCCACAGCAAGCAGCTGCTCTAGCCAGGCTAGTTACATCAACAGGTTCTTCATAGTTCTCCCAGCAAGACCATTCTAAATGCACAAGCAAGACCAGGCTTTCAACAAGCAGGTTGCTCCATCAAGGCCATGCCAGATACCTGAGCAAGACCATGCTTCCAGTGTCCCAGAATCTAGAGACTATTATTATTGTATGAGACTAGATTTAGTTACACCATTCAGGTCATCACAGATACATGAATTGGAATCCTGGTTGCACCAATACAATTTCTTTCCTAGAACATGCTTGGAATTCCTAGGAAAAAAAACGCTTCTATCTGAGAGTTTTTGTGTGCATTAATATTTATGTTTCATATCTGTTCCTTGTCCATAACTAGTTTTCATGACCCCGTGTTATGCAGGTGAACCCGTATACGTTGCGTTTTGAGGGCACTTGGCAAACCGGCTTTGAGAAGCGCATGGCATCGGACGCATTTGTAGCCTGCGGGATCCTGTATGCTGTTCGCTCCGTCTACCAGGATGACGACAGCGAGGCGGGGGGAGATTTTATCCTCTACGCCTATGACACTCGGCGAGAAAGGGCCGAGCCTGTAAGCATCGCCTTTCCCAACCCGTACCAACACATCTCGTCTATCAGCTACAACCCTCGAGACAATCAGCTGTACGTGTGGAACAACTATAATGTCCTACGCTACCCTTTGGAGTTCAGACCCCCACAACCCACTGCAGGTGAGAAACAGTGAGAAAGTGTTTTCATTTGCAGTTTCTGATACATTGACAGTAAATGACGACGATGGACAGAATTAGAAATGAGTTTATTAGAGGAACAGCTCATGTAGGACATTTTGGGGACAAAGTGAGGGACTTGTGATTGAGGCGGGACATGTGCAGAGGAGGGACATCAGTTAAATCAGTTAAATATATATCATTTAAATAGCTAGCTTTGTCTTGCTATAACATTTTTTTTTTCTTTTTCTTTCTGTGTTTTTATCAGACCCTCTCTCCACACCCCTCCTGTCCTCCACCACCACAATCTCTCCCGTCTCCTCCACAATATTTATGGGCTTCAGTCCAAGCCCCCCACTTTCAGTGACGTTTAACCCAGCTGGTTCTAAAAACCGGGGCCGGCCCATCACGGTCTCAATGCCTGTGACGTTGCGGCCCCCGCGCCAGCCTCAAGGTCATGTACCTATGTGTGAGGAAAGAGTGAGCCGTGGTGTACAGTGGCCTCAAACACCCCATGGAGAGAATGTCCAGAGACCCTGTCCAAAAGGATCACTCGGTAAGTTGCTCATCCACACTGAAACATCGGAAGTTGTTCGCGTCCCTGTACTGCGCATTCGCAAATCTTAAGACGCTTCGACCTGCATCATGTCGGCCTGCCATTGATCTACTTTCCTGCACTTTAAAACATCACGGTGATGACTTACAATGCATCACCGTTTTCGAAAGCCTCTATTTTCACACATCCACACAGTGACGTGAAAATGGCTTTTTCAAATTGATCAAGTTTGAAGAATGTTTTCAAAAATCTACATTTTTGACTGAAAATATTTTTCAAACGAAAACATATCGGTGTCAACAAGGCCTGAGCAAAAGAGCTAAATACATAGCATGTAGTAAAGTGTGTGTTGGGAAGCGAGCATTCTTGGCACAAGATAAAACTAAGACGAGTGCTGAAGATATTAAGTGGCTACAATTCAGTTAAGACGTCTTTACAGAAGACAAACCAGACATCCAGAAGCTGTACATGATGTAAAGCTTGGGATTTTAGAGTGTTTTGATATAAAAAATCTAGAGCAGTATGTTGTTACTCACCAATATTACAGTGTCATTTTGGTAGGAATTGTTAAACCAATTTTTGACACACCACTTTAAAATTGTGAGGTCTCAGTTGAGGTCTAAGTTTGCTATCAGAAACAGGATAATTACCAACTTCTAGGTCAAATAATTCAATAGAAAACTGTAGAAAATGGGCTGTAATTATTGCTGGCCCTTTTAGTTTTACTAAGCAGATGTTAGCTTGAGTGTAGATCCACACCTCTAGGTGGCACTTATCATTTTCTCCACTAAAATTTAAGTTTGAGGAGAGCAGGTTAGAGAATTAGAGGTTGGAGCAGGCTGCCTAAGCAATCTCCATACGTCAATCAAGTAAAATTCCTGCAGAAAGTACCGAGATCTTACGTGCCAGTTGGAAAGATTCTGAGGAGGATCTTAAATTCTTAATTCTTAGGAATCTTATCCAGAGAACTTCAGGGGAAGGTATTCTTTAGTATTAGACTTGCTATTTGAGGTACCCACTAAGGAATAAAGATATCACCATTCTATTCAGCGAGCAGGTACTCAGGCAACAATACCCTCATATCAAAAGCAAGATAGATATTTGATCTGACCAGGCTGTGAGATTGAATGAGGACCCAAGAGTACAGAACTGAATCTGATCAGATCAGATTTGTTAACCATGTATGAGTAATCACAGTCCAATCAGGACAAAGGACATTTGAAGAAGAGGCACAGGGTCAAGCAATGAATGACCATTCCATACTCTGGAGACCATCATCTCTGCTAGCAGGGAGGAGTAATGTCCTGGTTTAGTGTTCCATATTCAAATCGGTTTTATTTGTATGCCACTTTTGGGACGTTGTCCGAAAGCAGATCAAGTCAAGTCAAAAAACTATTATTGTCATTTCAACCATGTATATCTGACGCACTACACAGTGAAATGAGCCAACGTTTCTCCAGAACCCTGGTGCTACATTAAACAACAGAGCTACAGAACAGAGAGCTGAGGACTAAAGAAAGTTGCCTCGTCACATAAAGTGCATCGTGTGAATATACATTTTAATGTCACTAATGAATAGCAATTACCTTCTGCCTGGCATTAGCTGTAGTAGGTTCAGTTTTTTCCTTCATATAGAAGATACTGAGTGTAATATATGTGTGAAGAACAGAAGGAAGTGCTATCTCAGTGGTAAGATGTTGGACTTCTGATTTGGAAGTTCATGGGTCCAAATCCCAGCACCACCAAGCTTGCCACTGCTGGGTCCTTGAGTGAGGCCCTTAGCCCTCAATTGCTCAGCTGTATAACTAAGATCATAGTTATTAGATGTTCTTTACTTTTATTATTCAGAAAGTGACCAATAATTTGTGACCGATGTTTAATATGTAGATTGATTTGTCCTCGTAAACTGTTTCTCGAGCATGTTCTGTGAGCCATATAGAGTTCAGATTAACATGGCAGAGGTAGAGCTGCATCTTCCAGCAGACAGAACAGGAAAAGAACGTCTGGTTTTATTTCAGCTTTTTTTTTTTTTTTTTGCACTTTAAAGAAGGAAAAGAAGAAGACCAAGAAAGAGGTTTATGGATGTGGTGAAGACATGCAGGTAGTTGGTTTGAAAGAGGCAGACGTAAAGGAAAGGGGGGTATGGAGACAGATAATCTGCTGTAGCGACACCTAGTGGGAGAAAACAAAATAAGAAAAAGGAGAAGAAGATTAGGAGATTAGGCATCAAGATGTGATTTGCGTCGACCTCAGTTATAGAGATGCAAAACCCTAATGTCTACTAAATGCCATAAATGTAAACTTCATCTTGCAGGTTGTCAATTGCAGTCTTCAATTAGAGTTTTCTTGATTACTGTCTTTAATCCCAACAATCTGTGATAAATTGGTCAAAAGTCGGAGAAAGGAAATGCAGTATGTTGTTCACAGACAGAGTCCATAACTACCCTCAGCACCACTGTGAATAGCTTGTCTTCCTCTGGTGTCTGAGGAATGTTTGCAACAAAAGACTAAAATAAAGACTGTCAGACAGGATTTTTATCATCACCACCTTATAAGCCAGAGGCTAAAATACTGAGAATCCAAGGACACTTTGTTTTCTGAATGTAGCCTCACAATCTAGCCGAATTCCTTCTCCTCTGTCTCTCTTTAGGTTTAGCCTCCTACCACTGCATGGCTGATGAGGTGGTGTGGAATCCCAGAGGTCCAGACCTCAGCAATTGTACCTCACCCTGGGTCAACCAGGTCGCTCAAAAGGTCAGTCTAGAGGTCAAACTGTATGTTTAAGGAAATCTAAAGTTGACTATATTTGAAATTCCTTTAAGCCTTCCCTAATTCTGTCCCATCATCGGAATGTAGATAAAGAGTGGGGAGAACGCGGCGCATATCGCTGCCGTGCTCGTCAATCACACACGGGGACAGGTGTACGCTGGTGATGTCACTTCCTCTGTGCGTCTGATGGAGCAACTGCTGGACATCCTGGACATGCAGCTGCAGGCATTACGGCCTGCCAACAAGGACTCAGCCGCACGCAACTACAACAAGGTATATACACACACACACACACACACACACACACATGCATGTGAGAGCTATACACATGTAGACCTTTATATCAATACATTCAAATCAATTTCATTCTGTTGCAGCTGCAGAAGAGAGAGAGGACCTGCAGAGCGTTTATACAGGTAACCTTTTATAGCCGAGAGGAGTGACATGGGCTAGAAATATAACATCACAATTTACTGTCAATAACAAACAATATTTTTCACAAAATGTGTTTTTGGTTCAGAGGAATAAAAAAAATAAGTAAAAAAAAAAAAAATAATAAATAAAATAAAATATATATATATATACAACCTTCAGACTTCCAGATTAGAAGCGTCATCTAAGCTAATATCAACTAAAAACTCTAAAATAGCAATAATTCATTAAAAAAATGTTTATTAGTAATAATAACAGTATTTTTTAATCAAAGCAAGCAACTCAGACAAAAGAGCGCCCCCTAATGATGACGTTAACTATAACATACCAAAATCGACTAGTAACTAATGTGACTAAAACTGTTACAATGTGAAAAATAAACTGGAAAACCAGAGCGCAGCCACTCAAATAACAATCTTATATAAACCTCAACAACTTCCTCAGAGATCTTAAGGAGCTCAGACAAGACAAGAAGGACATTAGTATGCAAATAAGACCAGACAAGTTTAAACAGATTCGTTATTATGACAGTTGCAGGAGAAGTTTCTTTTTTTCACACAGTTGAATCCTGATTTCAATAATAATTCTTTGCCTGTAAACTACACAAACACAAATTTAAGGGTCCATCATGAAAATCCAACATTCTGACATACTATTATTATAGAAAGTTAAATTCAATCCTATTTCTATCCTGCTTTTAACAACGGACATTGTCTAAAAGCAGCTTTTACAGTAAAACTATACAACAAAGTTCATTTCTATTTAAAATCTCAGATTTAAATGGAAAAAAATTCACCATTTAACCTTCAAAATGCAGCTGGAACAAATGACTAGATAATAAATTATCTAAAAATTATTCAGACCAAAAAAAATGACTTTTATTTAAGGATATAAATTTAAAAGGAACAAATGAATCTATCATCTATATTATAAGGAAAATACTTGACTGCCATGGCGTGTTATTATGCTACGTATATGTACAGTAGAATATTTGGTCTTCTCTTTCTTCCTGAATGTACAGGCCATGGTGCAGACGGCGGACAACCTTTTGAGCTTGAAGGCGTTGGACTCGTGGCAGGACATGAACATGACCGATCAGTCTCACACTGCCACCATGATGCTGGACGTGATGGAGAAAGGCTCCTTCCTGCTCGCAAACAACCTCTATGAGGGGCGATTTAGTGAGCGTGCACCCAATATTGGTGAGACCTCACAGATATAAACCCTAAACACTCAAACATCTACATGAATATATATATAAAAAAACTTTCATTGGCATGTTTAGATCTGGAGGTTTATGTCCTGAACGCGGATACGGATATTGGAGACCTGCACTTCCCTCACTCATATGACAGTGACAGCACCATCCATCTTTCTGAAGCTACAATCAAACAGTACAGCCGGAACGGTACGTCATTACACTCACTGCATTTGGTATACAGCTTTATTCAAGAGAATTTATCCCAATTTATACAAGGGTTAGGGGCCCTGCTTGAGGGCCCATATGCAGCTTGGCAGTGCTGGAAAAACAAAGCGACAGTAGCATTACAATGGAACTAAGGGGCCCAATAACTGCTCCACCATGGCAATGCTTGATGCACAAAGCTAGCTCTATGAAGACATGGTTGTTGGTGTGAAGGTTGGGTTGATCTGGAGTATCCTCCAAACATCTCATCACATATACTCCGAATCAACACCAATCCCAAAGGGTGGAGCTCATTATAACCTCAAAAATGGATTAAATGTGCAGTCAGATGTTATAAGTGTTGGAGTGATAGTCAGACGCACAAACGTTGCACAGACATCTTGCAAATCCAATTGCTAATCTAGTGAATAAAAGAAGTTAAAGCGACACCAGTCTGATGCACGAGCACCATCCAAGGCTACGTTCACACTCACCATTAGCATGAATTCTGGGTGAACGGATCAGAAGACAAATCGCAATGCAAATCACCACATCGCATTTGTAACGTTTTAATGCATCCCAGACATATAAGAAATAATTTTCCCACTGGAAATAACATATAAATCTGATCACATGGTTTCTTGAGACACAGTCTAACTTCAGGTGTGAACATCTACAGGTCCCAGCTGTCCACTCGCGATCCCATCATCCAGGTGTGAATAGAGCCCCAGAGACAAACACCAGAAACTGCAAGAAAGGACAGAATGCATCCTATAATCTCATAACAGCAATGTGTCCAAGTGGATAAATGTTCATGAACTGTTCTTTCAGGGGAAACTGCTCTTCGCTACAGTATTGACAAAGCTATTAATAAAGTGCAGACAAATAAATGGTGATAAAACTACCAATAAAAAAAAACGTTAAGCACCACTGACTTTAAAATCCCAATATGACGTGCATGAGCATAAAACACGTGTATGGAAACACCCGTTTCTTAAACCCCATGACGCTGAATCCGGTTGGAACTTTTGGTACGACAATTTGTATCATTGCATTTTTTTATTTTTTTTATTTATTTTTTAACAATTGAGACTAGTTTTGCGACACGCCAGCACAAGTCTGCACGCACAGTCACAGGGAGCACCGACCAACATAAGCCAGTGTGCCAAAGGATATCGTCCTGTGTATCTGTGCAGTTGGTGCTATTCTGACCATGTGAGCGCCCCCTAGTGAATAAAACACAGCTTGTTGGATTTAACACAAAGATGCAGCTTTTGTACGTAACAATAGTCAGTCCAGGATGTATTTGTATGACTGAACTGGCTTTTGGGTTTGCAGGTCAAGTGAAGGTGGTGTTTGCGCTTTATAAAAACCTTGGGCTTTTCCTGTCCACCCAAAATGCCACTGTGAAGACGGACGTGGAGCTGAAATCAGGAGCGAGGACACTGGCTGTCAATTCCCATGTCATCTCCGCCTCCATGAATAAGGAGTCCAGTCGTGTGTTTTTGACTGAACCTGTAAACTTTACACTGAGGCACCTGCAGGTTCGCCCACACACACGCCTACGAACACACACCACTCCTGCATATCCATTACTACAAGGTTACGCCATTAAAACATGGCAGACATGGTTTATTTTTAATGCTCTCTGTGTGTGTGTGTGTGTGTGTGTGTGTGTGTTTGTGCGCAGTTAGAGAATCATTTTGGACCAAACTGTTCATTCTGGAACTACTCGGAGCGCACCATGACGGGTCAGTGGTCTTCTCAGGGTTGCAGGCTGGTCTACAGCAACAACACACACACCACCTGCTCCTGCTCACATCTCACCAACTTCGCTCTGCTGATGAGTCGCCAGACCCCCGCTGTGAGTTCAACACCCACACTCAGTACTCAGTACTCGACCTTTTCTTCTCCTCCTGCCAATATATTTGTTGATTTCTGTTGATTTTCCTCTCTCCTGCGTTCTCAGTACACAAGCAGCGTGCAGGCGCACATTCTGTTTGTCATTTCCTGGGTGGGCATGGCGATTTCCTTGGTGTGTTTAGCGCTGTGTATATCCACCTTCTGCTGTGTGAAGGCTGTGCAGAGTGAGCGCACCACCATCCACAAGAACCTGTGCCTCACTCTCTTCGTCTCGCAACTCCTCTTCCTCATCGGCAATGACCGGACCCACTACACCGTAAGCACACGCAATCCCTCGATGATTACAGCAGGAGATGAGTGTGGGGTTTAAATTGGGAGGAGCTCGAACATCTAACCATGCTAGAAGTAGAGAATTAGACCCTATTCAGGAGAGGGGCTGCACATTGGGTACCAACATACAAGACATACAAGATTGGCATTGACCAAGAGGGGGCCCAGTTTTAATAAAGACATATGGGATGCAGATCTGGTAATAATGTACAGGACACAGATCTGGTATTTGACTTAGGTGTGTTTTTTTTGTGTTGGCACATTATCACAGACCTGGTAATTATATGATAGTGGAACAGATCTGGTAATTAAGTAATGACCTGGGGAATCAGATCAGGTAATGACAGAGGAGGCAGATGTGGTAATGACACCGGTGACTAAGATCTAGTATTGATACGGTGTAGATTTGCCAATGATGTCATACACAAATATGGTAATAATACAGTGTCACAAATCTGGTAACAACACAATGGGGGCAGACCAGGTAATCACTTGAGACATAGTTAGTGGCACAGATCTTGGAATCTATTGATAACCTGGTGACTCAGATCAGGTATTGACATATGAAATGCACATCAGGTAATGAGACCGGCAACTCAGATCTAGTACTGACATGGGATAGGCTTGGTAATGGAATAGTAAACAAATCTGGTAACAGCAAATACAGCGTTACAGATCTGATAAAAACAAAAAAGCACCAATTCTCATATTAACAAATGGAGTGCAGATTTGAATTAAACAGAAGAAGCAAGTATGGTAATGCACAAATAGGAACAGGGTGGTTACTGATGCCCCCGGTGGTTGTTACTTACCCTGTGATGCAGCATGAGCAGATATGGTAGCTGCCACAATTTCACTTGAATGAAGATTACAATTTTTGCTACATGATGTGTGTTCTTGGTGTTTCTAGGTGGCATGCCCCGTGCTTGCTGCCCTGCTGCACTTCTTCCTGCTCTCCGTGTTTTGTTGGTTGTGCGTCGAGGCCGTTCAGCTCTACGTGCTGCTGGTCGAGGTGTTCGAGAGTCCGTCCTCACGCAGGAAGTACTACTACATTGCTGCCTACGGCTTTCCTACTTTGGTCGTGGCCATTTCTGCCTCCATCGATTACACCGGCTACTCCAGCACCACCAAGTAAGAAATCATTACGACTCAAGAGAACGTTCTGACCCGAATAAGTAAAGCAAGTTTCCGTGTGTGTAGTGTATGTGTGAGTTAACACGTTTTGTTGTGTAGCTGCTGGCTGCGTGTGGACGACTACTTCATCTGGCTTTTCATTGGACCTGTCTCGCTTGTTATCCTGGTGAGTTACAAGGAAGCGGTAACAGAGGTGTTAGCGAAACTCATTTCATGTGCTAGACGAAGCTGAATTCATAAACGTAACACTTTACTGTTCTACGTAACTCATGTTGCACCTTTGACCTTTAGCTGAACCTGGTGATCCTTATGGTCACGGTGCACAGAATGATCCGCCATTCCAACGTACTCAAGCCGGACTCCAGCCGCTTCGACAACATCAAGTACGTAAATTAGGGGGGTGGGGGGGGGATGGGGGGGTGTCAATGTCTGTAGAAACCTAGGTTTAAGGTCTAGGATGAAGGGGAGACAGTATGAATGAACCCACACTTTCTGTTGGGGGTCAAACATATAGACCAGGGATCTCCAATCTTCTCCACAAAGGGCCAGTATGAGTGCAGGTTTTCATTTTAACCAAACAAGAACCACACCTGATAGCCCTTTCAAAATCGAAATCTAAACAGGTGGAATCTGGTGAGGCTTGGATGAATTAAAAACCTGCATCCACAGGTCCCTTTTGTGTAAAAGATTGGACACCCCAGATGTAGACCATGTGAGAGATTCTAATATTTATATGCTTGATTGTACTTCTAACCACGTTTCTCCTCCTTGGGTCTCATTTTGGTGTTTCTCAGGTGTTGGACGGTGTGTTCAGTCACTCTGCTCTTGTTGGTGACGTTGACGTGGATCTTCGGCCTGCTCTTCATCAACG
Source organism: Silurus asotus (assembly GCA_024362625.1). Taxonomy (NCBI): domain Eukaryota; kingdom Metazoa; phylum Chordata; class Actinopteri; order Siluriformes; family Siluridae; genus Silurus; species Silurus asotus. The sequence goes on along the minus strand of MU551601.1, from coordinate 702,891 downwards.
AGAACAGCGCACTTATGGCCTACCTCTTCACATCCTTTAATGCCCTGCATGGTCTATTTATCTTCATCTTTCACTGTGCGCTGCAGAAGAAGGTACGCCAGATGCGTTGTTTTACCATCTTCAGTAGACAGTAGATAGAAGAGAAGCTGATCGCACTAATTTGACTAGCCATTTAGGTTGGTACATCAGTAAGATGGTGGTGGACAGAAGACACAGAGCGGGAGCTAGCTGTAGCTTAGCCGTAACAGTGGCATTTTGGGTGGACAGGAAAAGCCCAAGGTTTTTATAAAGTTTTTCCGCCATGTTTGACTCCTGGCTCAGTAGAACCTCGAAACAAGTCTGCATCAGGCTCTCTCATGGGGCATGTCACGCTGATCTGACTCTGAATTAGTTCAGATGGATACTGCAGCCAATGTGATTTTTAAATGAGAAGTAACTCCAGAAGTGGAGAAATGGTAGAAAAAGAAACTTCCTGAAGTTTTTTATTATCAGTATTATTAGTATTATTATTAGTGTTATTATCCACATGTAATTTTTAACATTGGCTCGGTTGCAGGTGCAGAAGGAGTACGCTAAATGCTTCCGTCAGTCATCCTGCTGCGGTCATGTCTCAACCGGTGGCTCTCACGGCTCCCTGAAGAGCTCAGCGCACCGTGGGAACAACCGCTACTACAGCGGGGGGCAATCGAGGCACAATCAAGTACACAGACAGGTAACACTTACACACCATTATTTCTACTGCCTTTGTGTGAGAACGTCATACATGTGCGAGAACCTCATAACCCATGTGTGTGTTTGGTTTTCAGAGTCGTATCCGGAGGATGTGGAACGACACAGTACGCAGACAGACCGAGTCTTCCTTTATGGCTGACCTCAACAACACGCCCACTCTCAACAGAGGTAATCGAGTTTATCTTGTCACACCACATGGGGCAGTCTGAACATCACGCCCTGACTAAGAAACCAAGCAGTGTCTTCAACCAGATTCTCACTCTTTGACTCATTGTCACGTGTGGCTTCCTCCTGTCTTTCAAAATCTGTTTGTTTCAGTTGGTTTTCTACAAGTGTTTACCACACACACACACACACACACACACACACACACACACACACACACACACGAGCATGTTTAAGGTGAGACACTATCACGTCTTCCCGATTTGTGACGCAAGCTGCATATTTGCATCTTTTTGCAGGAACTATGGGGAATCACCTCCTGGCCAATCCCGTGCTGCAGACTCGCTCAGGCTCCTCCCCCTATAACACACTGCTGGCTGAAACCTTTAACCCACCCTCACCTGCTGTCTTCAATTCCACCGGTCAGTGTGTGTGTGTGTGTGTGTGTGTGTGTCCTACTTTAATATATTTAGTCCTGAGTGATTGTACTTATATGGATTTATTCTGTCTTTTCTTTTCTTTCTGTCCTTTATTTTATATCTCCATACATCTCTATCTTTTTCTCTCTCTTTTTATCTTTGACTGTATCTGTCTGTATTTGTCACTCTATCGCCATCTATCTTTTCTTGTTATCTGTCTCTCTGATCTGCAGGTACCTTCAGAAATTCAAGTATGGAATTTGTGTTCAAACATTTTTCCCATGTGTCCCATTTCCATGTGTTCATCCATTCCCACCTCTCTGTCTCACACACACACACACACACACACACACACACACACACACACACACACACACACACACACACACGTTTGCTTGATGTTTTTTCATGCTTGATGCATGACATCAGCCACAATATTTGTCTTATACTTGTTACACCATTTCATTTCCATGAGCGTTCCCACCTCCATCAGTTCCACTCATGCCTTGATGCTAATGCCAAGATAGTAAAAAAAGTTTGAAATGTTATGATGAAACACATTTGTTAAAAAAAGGGTTCTGTCCATCCCATGTGGTGTTGCAGGAATTAGGTTGACAGTGGTGTAGATTTATGATTCTTGTTGTGTCCACTGATTTATTGCGTTTTTTGTTCTGTCCTGCAGAGGGCACTCTATCCCGCAGTCGTGAGTCATGTGGCTTGGAGCCTGTTCGTCTAAATGGAAGCTACAACAACAGCTACTCTGTGCACGGTGGAAGTTCGGACCTGCTTGGCAGCGTCGCTGTGGGGGACGTCAGTCCTGCCCTTTTGACCCCCAGAGGGGCGGAGCCTCCAGGAGGCATAAGGAGGAACCTTTCGGATGCGGCAGCGCTGGAGAAGATGATCATCTCTGAGCTGGTTCAGAGCAACCTGCGTCCTCCTGCAGATCGCTACAGCGGCAACACGGATGCGGAGGCGGAGCCAAGGGAGTATGCGAACACAGGGATGGGCCACAGGGAGCCCCCCCAGCGTCCTCTGCCTCGCCCACCACCGCCACCTCCACAGGATGAAGAACCACTTTACAAGGCTTTGGAAAAGCCGCACCTTCCTGAGAAACCACGTGTTCCGGAGAAACCCCACGTGCCAGAGAAGCCCCGCCTCTTGGAGCACACACAGTCGGTGTTTTATCAGAGTGAGGAGGACTCGGAAAGCTTTTCGGCTGAAATTACAGACAGCGTGGGTGGAGTTGGGCCTGACTCCTCCTCCCTGTATGCAAGAGACAGAGACTCGTCCTATCCTGACAGCAGCCCTGAGGGCTTAGGGACTGAGCCTCGTTCAGCTTTGCCCCCCGATGAATTGTACTTCAGCACAGGTAGACACGCCCATGTCTCTGCCTTCTACCAGCCCCCATCCCGTCGGACCAATGATGAGAGTCGGCTGGGGCTAGAATCTTCAAATGGAGAAGGTGATGGACAGATGCAGCTGGTGACGAGTCTGTGACTAGGGCGCTGGTGACCAGGACATGGAGATCTAGAGGAGGAAGAAACGGCAGTGAGATCATCATCATCATCCATGACTATAGTACAGAACTACAGCACGCTAGTTAGTCTTTAAGAGCTTGAGATGATCCTTGGTGCGCAAGTTTCGTAGTGTGAGTGCTGATACGCCTACTTTCAAACATATCTTCCACTTTCACCAGGAACCCAGTACCAGAAGTTCCAGTCATGCAGCTAATGACTGGAATCCATAGATGCTAATAGCTCTTATGCTAGCAGCACTGTTCTGTGATTATAAAACCAGGCATTGTTTTGCATCACAAATGTCCAAATCTCTAGGGTTTAAGGTTTGATCTTAAGGGTTTTGAGGACTGTGCCCAAGGTTCTTCATTAGGTTCCTCCTTTTGATGACATTCCAGCTTATTTGGGCATTGGAGAAAACTCCCACAAGTGCCATGTTGCTATGTGACTGAATGGTACATGATACAGGGGTTAGTCCTGACTTCAGTACTCAAATAAATGAATGTCCAGTGGGTTTGTTGGGAAAGCAGAAGACATAGAGAGCTGCTTTAGAGGCTGGTGGGAATCAAATTGGAACAGGAACCCTAGGAACCTGTTTTAGCTGGTCCAGTGGAACAACTAACTATAGCTATCACACAGGTATGTTATTCAGTCCATTGACGAAACGAATTCTTTTCATAGGCACAATTAGGGAATGGGTGACTTGTGGTATTTGATTAATCACCCTGGAAAAGCACATTTACCAAGAACCTGGTGATGATGATGATGATGATGATGATAATGTAGGCAAGGACAACAATGAAGAAAGACGATCAGCATGGCTTCCTCCTCTGAGTCTCTGTCTCTTGGTCACCTCCACACTCACCCTGTCCATCTTCACTGCCATTCATCAGCTCTCTCTTCCTGTTTCTCTCTCTATATACTGTATATTTGTCTATCAGATATCTCCATCTCTCTGTCGTTTCTCTGTCCAATTCCCTCGCTCGGCCTTCCAGCGTCCTCTCTTTCTGTCTCACTCGTTCTCTCTCAGGGTGGAGTGTTGGATTTGCGACTTGGTTCCTATTTGATGTATTGTTCGTTCGTTCCCTCTCTTTAAGCCCCTTTCAGAAGAATGTGACGCCTCCTCCAGAGACAACAGAACAAAAACTTTTGACATTGCCAAAAAAATCCTTTTTCAAGGGAACACACACACACGCACACACACACGCACACACACACACACATAAACACACACATGTGCGGACTTTCTTGCATTCTAAGTGTTCACACTGAAAGGCCTTCCCCAAAGGTCAGGGGTCAGACATTCAGTTTCATTTGAAGGGGTCGTGACCTTGAACAGTGATCCAGAACTGGTCTGCTCGGTTCGGTTTGCCGGGACCCGTATGGACATTTTCAGCACCACGGACCTCGGACACGCCCCCGGGGTCGTACCCGAGCTCACAGCTCCGCCCCTTTTTCTGGACTCGCTGGAGGCCGGGGTGGTGTGTGTATCGTTGTGTATCTGATGTAAATATCGGTAAGAGAATGAAAGTTTGAGAAACTGCTTCTTGTAATATGTACAAATGTTACAAACAAAAGGAAAAAAAATCACGTAAAAAAAAAATGAATACATAAATAACAAGGATGTGTAGAAGACCTGAATGATACTCTACATCTTTTACTAGTCTCTCCCTCTGTCTCTCTCTCTCATCCTTTCTTCCTGTCTTTTCTATCTTCTTTTATCTTTCCTCCCTTTTTTGCTCTTCCTGTCTGAGAGGGGGACAGACGGACAGGATTTTGTTAAAGAGATAGACATACACAAATGTGTTTTTATAAAAGAAAAAAAATAAAGAAAGAAAGAAGTCAAACACCTGGGTTGAGTTTTGTTTCTGATGCACCACCACCAGAGGGCGCAGGTTTCTGTTCAAGATTTTTGCGAGCAGTGGTTTACAGTAAGGACGTAAATGCAACTGGTTACTGTAATTAAGTAGCTTTTTAATCTGTATTTTACTGCTTTTTCCATTTGTGTAGATTTTACTGTAAATTCAAACTCAAATCTTTTTACTACATTTTGTGAAATCAGTCGTTCCTTTTTAGTTATTTGTGGATCAAAATGTTCTCCATACAGTATAAACGAGGAACAAAATTGGAGGAAAGACAGAATTAACATCGTGTGTCGCAATCATACGGAACATAAACAGAAGTGAAATTTCAGCACGGGTTACTGGACATCGGAAAGTAAACAGGAGATACTAGAAGACAGCATGCTGTACATCTTCAGCAAAAACCTGTCTGGAACGCTGTGCGTGAAAACATGCGGTGGATGGATTGGTTTCCTCGTTTCCTCTTCGGATTCACAACCTCCACATGAACCCTTTACACTGGAAACAAATCTGATGCAATCTTTTTCCTCTAGAATCATTTTCTATGATGAGTAACTGCCATGAAGAAGCGCAAACGACTCCTCAAACGTAAAAGCTTCACCTCTGACTGCTGACTGCGTATGGGTTTTAATCCCAGCACCACAAAGCTGCTGCAGGGCCCTTAAACGAGGCCCTTAACTGTCACTCTGGATACCTGTGTCTGAGAAAATGCAGTAAACATTAAAAACTGCATGTTAAATAACAAAATAAAAGTCCCTGTATTAACAAGTACAAACATTTTAAATGGAAAGCATCCATCATACTTTTTCCATGTTAGAGCACAGGGTCTGTAATGATACAGTCCCCCTGGAGCACAGAAGGTTAAGGGCCTTGCTCATGGTGATATTGAAGCTCCACCCCCAACCTTCTGATCAGCAACCACTGATCCACCACTTCCTGAAGACAAGCATGTTATTGTCAAAGCATCTGTAATCTCATATTAATCATCATTTTCTTTCCAGAATCTGGAATTCGGCAACCCTCTTTTAAACATGTCGAAATGTTCCGCTTTGTTTTTATTGGATGCTTTCTTCATGTCTGAAGTCCACGTGCTGGATGTGTGGAACCAGGTAGAATAAAATGTACTTTACGCAACAGGCAGATCTTTCCCAGGCTTTCCCGCTTACGCGGTGGTCCTCGACTAAGTTTTCTTCTGCTGGTTTGCAGAAAAATCCCTTCAACAGAAACAACCTTAACCTCAATAATGCCATATCTGCACTCAGCACATCATGAGATGAGACTGTGGTTTTATTCAGCACCGGGTTAAGAAAACTCTGTAAATTCCTGTCTTTAAAGATGGAAAGATTCTTCAGTGTAATCGTATTGCAGGAGTGAATAAAAAAGCATTTGGCGTATGAAATGGAAATTCAGCATTATTAGCACTTCAAATTGTAACCACTAGGTGTCAGGACTGCACCAGTTCACTGACCAGCACACGTGTAGACTTTACAGTTCGCCTCCTTTGGAATTTAAAGGCCTGAACGTGTTTCAGCAGGACAGAACCGTTTCCTGAAGAGTGGAGGAAACTGGAGTGTAACAGTAATGAGGAAATAACCAGTCACAGTCTCACCAAAAATATTGTAACACCAATTTTACTCTCGCTATCATTTACACTATCGTTTGTGAACACGAGCATAAAACGCTCTTTGCTTGTATATGATTTTTGCTGATCTCATTCCAAGTATGGCGTGGGAGGGAGGGGGGTGGGGGAGTCGGTGTTGTCAATATTTATGAAAATATACATGTACGAATATATTTTTAATAAAAAAAAAACGACATCTACACGAATCTGGATAAATGCGTTAGTTTTTGTCTAAAAATGCTCCACTTCCACACTTTCTTTTTGATTGTCGGCCCGCATCATTTCCACCTGCGGTTTATTGACGTTCTGGCTCTTTAAAAACGTCATGGCGATGACTAAATATGAGTAATTGTTTTCCACACTAAACTGACACTAAAATGCCCTTTTTTAAATTCATCCACATCCTATTTTAGTGAGCGGTTTATAAATAGCTACGGTCAATAAAAAGGACGTCTCCGTGTGGGACAGAAGGCCAATGCGGAGATAAATTAGTGTTTACTGACACTTTACTGTTATAATGAGCTCCACTCTTCCGGGAAGATGTTCTACAAGATTTTGTGTAGATCTTTTCAACCACAAGGGTGTTAGTAAAGTGATGTAGGTGAGAAGGTAAGGAGGTTTCTGGTGTGCGGTCAGCGTGGAAACATTTATTCCAAAAGTGTTCAATCAGGATTGGAGCTCTAGAGCAGAAGATCTTTCACTCCAACCAACAGAAATCAGATCTTCATGAAGCTGGCTTTGTGCACTTTGTATCTTGCTGGAACAGGTTTGAGTCTCCCAGTTCAATCGAATGCTTTAAATTTGTGGAGATAAGATAACCAGATAAGACTGGAAATCCAGGGGTCTTTCGTTCTGGCCAGATGTTGTGTATGTGTAATGTCATTTAGAATAAAATAGACTTTATTTGTCACATATGCATTACAGCACAGTGAAATTCGTTCTTCGCATATCCCAGCTTGCTCGGAAAGCTGAGGTCAGAGCGCAGGGTCGGCCATGATATGGCGCCCCCTGGAGCACAGAGGGTTAAGCGACTTGCCCAAGGGCCCAAGAGTGGCAGCTTGGCGATACCAGGGCTTGAAGCCCTAAACTTCCGATCAGTGACCCAGCAGCTTAACCACTGAGCTCCCACTCCCCATTTGCTGATAACATGGCACTTATATTGGCAGACCACCCAATACTTCAGTGAGCAGAAGTATAGAAACAGCTAATCTTAAAGTAAACACCACTTCATATTTCTTTATAAATCTCTTATTTGTAATAACCTCCATCATCACCATGTTCTTCTTCAGGAAATAAAACACTGCTCAGTTGGGTGTGAAGTCTACTGCTAAAACCTTCAAAGTCCTTTGATGTGTTGCAGTGTGTTTGGGGTCCCAGTTTCGGTTTATGTTGACCAATCAATCTAACAGCCCACACCTGGGCAACACAAGCGTTTCTAACACTTTTGAGCAGGGGCCAAACAAAAGGTGGCATTTTCTGAATAGATGAAGTCCAGATGTGAATCTGGGAAATGAAAGCGGAAAATTCTGATCACTTCGAGATCTTAAACTTTAGGTCCTGATGTTCTGCTACTTTTGGAGGGGGTTGAATCTTTTACTAATCTCACCCAAACTGTGCAGTCAAAGATGTCATGGGGGAAAAACTGAGGGTGTGATTTGCTGAAGAGAACAAACTGTTGTTTTAATTTGTTTGGCTCTTATTAAAAAAAAAGGAAATTCCGTCCACAACTTAAAGATTGTAACAGTAACGCTTTTTCAGTAATGAATCTGAGTGAGAGAATGAATGAGCTTCCAATGATGAAAAGATACAAATCAAACGGAAATGAAAGAACAAAAAAAATGCCACGTAAATACATAAAATAGCTGAATATTGTCGTCAATTTCTGCCTCCTACCTGTTCCTGTAAGAATTACAACCAAGGTTCTCAGCGCTAATAGGAATATTTTACTCTGGACCTGATTGTTTTTCCGATGACCTGATTTGGTTTCAGTTAATGAAATACAGGGTGGTCTAAAAGTCTTACATGAGAATAGAAGGATTTCTTTACAGACACAGGGTTCAGCAAGAATGTCGTGTGTGGGATGTTCTCACCATGCTCGCCGTGTTTCCTCTAACAGACGGCAATCTTATGAAGACTTTCCAATCAGGCCATGAGAAAGTTTCTGAATTGTTCTTTAGTGGCACAAATAGTGGCCTACTTACTGTCAATCTAAAGAAAATGCAGAGTGATAAATGTTTACACTGTGAAATCCTTCACCTGCTTAACATTTACATTTAGGGCATTTAGCAGATGAGTTTCTCCAGAAAAATGTACTGAAGTGCTTTGAGTCTTTTATTAGTCATTTAAAACTGGTTCTTGGGCAACGTCTGTACGAAACCGGATAAATTTGGAAACATGTAAAAATCGCTCCACACTTTTCGATCGTTTCCCAATAGTTGCTCATCCACACTGAAACATCTGAACGCTATTGCGTTCCTGTCTGGAGCATGAGCAAAACATAAGCCGATACAACCCTGTCGTTTGTTTCCTTTCCGGCTCTTCGAAACGTTGCAGCAACAACAAAAATTGCATCTTTTTCACATTTGTTTACTATTTAGAACGATTTCAAAAAGCAAATTTATTTGTTTTTTTTTTTACTGAAAATGCTGCCTACTTGTGGATGGAAGGTCAGAAGGTCAGAGAAGATTTTGCATTTTCAAAAGAACAAACGTATCAGTGTGGACATGGGCGAGGTTACAGATTTAGAATACCATCAGCCTAAAATTCTGTTAAGAGAAATTATATCACACTATATATATATACTTTAAAATATAAACAATGACATTAAACAAACATGGAGAACCCTAGATCAACATTCTCCTCAGCCTGACTAGGTTTTGACAGAGTTGCCTCTTGAGATCAATTTCTTCCAAATGTTCCAATCAGCACTGCTTTCCAGGTTTCCAAGTTACAGGTTATACAGCAATCCAATTTCCATTAGTCCTTATTAGCAAAGTAAAAAAAATGAACGGTCACAACACACACCCTCAGTGCTGAATCACTGTAGGTTGACACTGAGTCACTTAATTCCTAAACTCCAAAATAAAGAAGAATGATTTCATTGCACTGCTCTGTCTCTACACAGGTTCTCAAAGGGTTATACAGCAAAATCTTTTCCTCTCTGATGCCAGGACACGAAATCGCTTTCAAAAAAAGTGCTCAAAACAATGTTGGATGTTCGTTGTATTTTAGAACTTTGAGCCTTCATGAAATGTTTTTGAGTGCAGAACTCCTAAAACCTTGTTTTTATGTGTCTCTGGATAATCGAAGGAACCATTTAACAGTCTGCATGCTAAATAAGAGAGGGAATTTACCGAAAAAAAAAGCAGATCAACTCAAACGTGTCTCAGACTGTCTGCACCGCATTGCTGCCAATGGTATTAAAAGAATGGAATTTAAAATATCTGCGACTGATGACTCATTATATTATTGGAGGGCTTTCAAGCTGAAACAGGACACGGATTCCTGTTAGTCTGCCTGTTTATAAGGGAAAGTCCATTTAGGATTAGGATGTGATTGGGTAAGATGCATGATGCAATCCTGTGAGTGGGATAAATTTGGAACACTATTTAAGAAGTTGATTGCACATGGCAGTCAGACTTCAGAGGGACAACAGTGATACACAGATCAGAAAAGAGGCTTCCATGTGATGTACGACCTAAAACAAAAGTATAGCATTAATATACGAGGTCAAATGATGCTAGAAAAAAACTGAATTGTAGTTAAAAAGTGAGAGAATCTTTCAATTTAGTTTTGAATTCTTTGAGAAGAAAAATCACTTATTTCTCATTTATAAATTACAGTACAATAAAACTCTTTTCTCATATATTTGGCTTGACCTCCAAGTACATGCTTTAGATTCTTCAAGACAGGATACAGCACTAACTGAAGATGCTAAAACAACTTTCTAGAGCAGTGACAAGAAAAGTCATTTCTGTTTTGATTTCTTTTTCCAGCAGAACTTGTACTCCTGCAACATATTTGACCATCTGCCATCTGCATGTTCCCCCAACTTTTTCCAAACTTCATGAGAAAAGATTGTTAAAACTTTCCCACTCTCATTCCCACTCGATCCTAAAAGACTCTCAAATACACCCAATACACACTGTGAAATACACTTCTATATACACCATCAAATCTACCCCCGTATACACCCACACAGAATCCCCCATTTACACCCCTAAATCTACCCCCGTATACACCCACACAGAATCCCCCATATACACCTCTAAATCTACCCCCGTATACACCCACACAGAATCCGCTATATACACCTCTAAATCTACCCCCATATACACCCACACAGAATCCCCCTATATACACCTCTAAATTTTCCCCTATATACACCTCTAAATCTACCCCATATGCACCCACACCGAATCCCATATACACCTCTAAATTTACCCCCATATTTCCCACACAGGATCCCCCAGATACACCTCTAAATCTACCCCTATATACATCTCTAAATTTACCCCCATATACACCTCCAAATCTACCCCCATATACACCCACACAGAATCCCCCATATACACCTCTAAATCTCCCCCCATATACACCCACACCGAATCCCATATACACCTCTAAATTTACCCCCATATACACCCACACAGAATCCCCCATATACACCTCTAAATTTACCCCCATATACACCCAAACAGAATCCCCTATATACACCTCTAAATCTACCCCTATATACACCTCTGAATTTACCCCCATATACACCCACACAGAATCCCCCATATACACCTCTAAATCTACCCCTATATACACCTCTAAATTTACCCCCATATACACCCACACAGAATCCCCTATATACACCTCTAAATTTACCCCCATATACACACACACATAATCCCCCATATACACCTCTAAATCTACCCCTATATACACCTCTAAATTTACCCCCATATACACCCACACAGAATCCCCCATATACCCCTTTAAATCTACCCCCATATACACCCACACAGAATCCCCTATATACACCTCTTAATTTTCCCCCATATACACCTCTAAATCTACCCCTATATACACCCACACCAAATCCCATATACACCTCTAAATCTACCCCTATATACACCTCTAACTCTACCCCCATATTCACCCACACAGAATCCCCCATATACCCCTTTAAATCTACCCCCATATACACCCACACAGAATCCCCTATATACACCTCTTAATTTTCCCCCATATACACCTCTAAATCTACCCCTATATACACCCACACCAAATCCCATATACACCTCTAAATCTACCCCTATATACACCTCTAACTCTACCCCCATATTCACCCACACAGAATCCCCCATATACACCTCTAAATTTACCCCCATATACACCCACACAGAATCCCCTATATACCCCCATATACACCCACACAGAATCCCCTATATACACCTCTAAATTTACCCCCATATACACACACACATAATCCCCCATATACACCTCTAAATCTACCCCTATATACACCTCTAAATTTACCCCCATATACACCCACACAGAATCCCCTATATACACCTCTAAATTTACCCCCATATACACACACACATAATCCCCCATATACACCTCTAAATCTACCCCTATATACACCTCTAAATTTACCCCCATATACACCCACACAGAATCCCCCATATACCCCTTTAAATCTACCCCCATATACACCCACACAGAATCCCCTATATACACCTCTTAATTTTCCCCCATATACACCTCTAAATCTACCCCTATATACACCCACACCAAATCCCATATACACCTCTAAATCTACCCCTATATACACCTCTAACTCTACCCCCATATTCACCCACCCAGAATCCCCCAGATACACCTCTAAATCTACCCCTATATACACCTCTAAATTTACCCCCATATACACCTCCAAATCTACCCCATATACACCCACACTGAATCCCATATACACCTCTAAATTTACCCCCATATACACCCACACAGAATCCCCCATATACACCTCTAAATCTACCCCATATACACACACAGAATCCCCTATATACACCTCTAAATTTACCCCCATATACACCTCTAAATCTACCCCCATATACACCCACACAGAATCCCCCATATACACCTCTAAATTTACCCCCATATACACCTCTAAATCTACCCCTATATACACCTCTAAATCTACCCCTATATACACCTCTAAATCTACCCCCATATACACCCACACAGAATCCCCCATAAACAGTAATATGAAAAAAATTAGGACGCCCCATTATTGTTTATTATTATTTTATTTTTTTAATCATAGATAAACATGTGCGTTTATGATTATAATTTGAACAATATATGGGGAATTAGATAATGCACAGACACTAAACAAATAAAATGATCTGTAAAATGTAATAAAAATAAATCCAATTATGTGTGAGGAAAAAGTATTGACACCCCCAAAATTCTTAAGTCTATTATATAAGTCTATTAAATGCTTCTTCCTCTAACACCTCCACACAGTGATGAAAACTCTCTGGATGCTGACTCAGGAGTTTTGTGTTATTCCCTGGCTGCAGACAGCAACTACTGAGCCAGAATATGACAGTGTAGTTCTGGGATTAATGTCATGACGTGGTGTTTTGCATGTGAATCTCCTTTTCAATCAGAAGCCCAAACTTCCTTAGAATCATATAAAGAAACAAATCCTTCCTTACAAACAAATAAAGAAATGAAAAATATAAGATATAACACGACACAGACAGCAGCTTGGTGAATGCTTTTAGATCTGCTTCTCTCTGACCAGCTGCTCATCTGCATCACCCTTTAGTGCACAAATAACATCTGTCTCTGAGCCATATCAATACAGCTGTTTATCATATTAGTACAAATGGAAAACATGCATTAGATCCCTAAACATTTAGAAATTGCCTACATTTAGAAAATAGTTTGTCTTCAAAGAAGGAAATTGAAGAAGCAGCATCGCAGGGCGGTGCACGTGATGCCGTCTAGCTGCCACCTTGTGTTTTATGAATCATTAGCAATCATACAGACATTTTACTGTTAGTGCTCTGACATAAAATTCCACTGTTTGCATGTCTGCAGGTGTGGGTTTTGTTGCCTGCTGGAATTCATTAAATGGGAACTTCCCATACATTAGTAGAAATGAATCAAATAAATTCCTCACTGTCCCCAATTCACTCCACCCCAAACTTTCCCCCCAGACAACATTGCTGAAAGCCAGTCAAATAAACTCCCACCAACCTGCAAAGCAGAATCAAATAGAAGAATTCACAGCTTTGTTAGATGAACATTGTGAAAAACACCTACTATACATAATATAGACTAAAGATTGTGAACACCCTTCGAGCATCCCATTCCACATGCAGTCTCCATGTGCTGTTATAATAACCTCCACTTTTCTGGGAAGATGTTCCACTAGATTTTGTGAAGATCCATTCACCCATCAGGATGTGTGTTAGAAAAGTCAGGTACTAATGGAGGTGAGGTGATGAGGCCTGTGGTGCAATCATAATTTACATTTAATAGAGTTGGAGCTCTTTAGCAGGAGATCTTCCACTCCAACCCATGAAAAGCAGATCTTCATGGAGCTGGCTTTGTGCACCAATGACAAAAGGTTTGGCTCTCCTATTTCAAGTGCAGGGAAAATTCCATGGTCCTGCATCCAGAGATGTCAATTAAAATAGAAAATAAAGGTTGTTGCAGGAAAAGGGGAAATTTTGGAATGAGAAGATGGTGACCCCGGGGTGTGGGCGATTGTCTGGAGCCAGTCCATTACTTATACCCCAGCAGTGGAGTGGTGGAGTGACTGTAAAGCTCTTTATAAGGTGATAGTGTAAAAGAAAGAAAGGGGATTCTATATAACGAGGATATAAAATGTATCAGATCGCTGCAAACATCCCAGCAAACACCACAACCTTCAAACATGGCCACCGTGGACTCCACCTGCCACACCTCCAATACACACTATAGCATTTATTATCACCATTATACACCTGTTTCCAATCTCTCTCACACACACACACAC
>MU551601.1:673537-683537 GCA_024362625.1 Silurus asotus | reverse complement strand
TGCTGCCAGGTAATTTGATGATGTCCTGTAGGACATCTTTGGAACCAGCTGCTTCCACCTGCTCAGCCTGCACTTGATGTGCTCTACAGCAGCGGCCCCCAACCTTTTTTGCACCACGGACCAGATTAATATTGTCACGGACCTGCCCCTTCTTCATGTCCTGATGGAGAGCCTCCTGAAGCTTAGCCAGTGTCAGACATTTCTGTCAATATTTTCTGCTGTACAATTAAAATCACCCCCGAAATAAAAACAATCAGTGCTGCAGTTTACAATAACATTATTGAGTTTTTGTAAAATCTTCATTCTCTCCACTGCGCTGGTGGAAGCGTCCACACGGATAAACACTAAAACCTCATTCTCATCAAAAACAAAAACCCGTTTCAAATTTCTTCCGTGTTGCAAGAAACAGACATTGCGATTAAAAAGCAGGGCAACACTAAGTGATGTGTTGTGGTTTAAAATCACCAACTCATCCCACTTCTTCATCCAGTCAGCAGATTACTGCTGTCACTGTGGCTTTCCTGCAGAACATCAACATCAATGTTTCTGCTTAATGAGCTCAGAAAACTTCTCTCTGTTCACGTTTTCCCATGTTTCAGTTACGGTACGTTAAACTCGCAATCTGGATTCCGTTCATTTAAACAAAATATTAATAAAACAAACAAATGCTAAAAAAGACACCACCCGAACACACAGCGTGTCCCAACCGCTAACACACACTCCTCTACACACACACACACACACAGCGTGTCCCAACCGCTAACACACACTTCTCTACACACACACAAACACACACTGTGTCCCAACCGCTAACACACACTCCTCTACACACACAAACACACACCGTGTCCCAAACCGCTAACACACACTTCTCTACACACACACAAATACACAGCGTGTCCCAACCGCTAACACACACTCCTCTACACACACACAAACACACACCGTGTCCCAACCGCTAACACACACTCTCCTCTACACACACAAACACACAGCGTGTCCCAACCGCTAACACACACTCCTCTACACACACACAAACACACATCGTTTCACAACCGCTAACACACACTCCTGTACACACACAAACACACACTGTGTCCCAACCGCTAACACACACTCCTCTACACACACACAAACACACACTGTGTCATAACCGCTAACACACACTCCTGTACACACAAAACAACCGCTAACACACTCCGTGTCCCAATCTCTACACACAGACTTCTTGGCCTAAAAGAGAAAGTAAACGTAGTGGATCAGTGTTGTGGATGTGAATCACTCCTTCATAACTTCTCCCGATGGAACAAACTTCCTGTCAACATCTGGCAGAATCCTGAGTGTTAAGAGTGGAATACTGGCTAGAACATGCAGAGCAGATTCACCCTGATAATCTCAGGCAGATTCTAACATCTGGACTCCAAACCTCTCACTGCACTTATCAATACACACTCAGTGTTCTGTAGGGTTCTGTCTTAGATCCAGTGCATTTCAACCCTCGTCCTTCAGCCATTAGGTCCTTATCCTTAACGTGCGGCATCTAGAGAAACCATTAATATTGTAGAGAAACGCAGCAGAACAGCTGCATCACACACACACACACACACACACACATCTCATACAGTGAGAATAAATATCAGTACTTGGTGGACCTAATGACACACTACTGTATATATATATATATATGTATATGTATTAAATACGCCTCCCAGTTCTGTACAAATATGTGTGAACTCAACATGAATGTCTCCAGTGTGGGTGAAATGTTGAGACAGCTGGAGCAGAGATGGAGACGACTGCAGGACGGTCATTTCGAGGTCAGAGCTTTTGGTGAAATTTCCCTGTCTGAATGTCTGAACAAGTGAAGTGTGAATCACTTAGAACATTTCCTCCTGCAGCACAAATAGCGTTCTGACAGAATGACTGATTTACGGCACTGTTTGCTTTGGCGGCTGATCTTCCCTGATCTTCAGAAAGTTGTGAGAACAGCAGAGCTCATATCTGGTGATGAATTCCTGACCTTGTGTTAACCAGACATGACTTTTATCACGACTGCACTCAGCCTGCTCACGTCCTGTTCACCAGGGTAGCTGCGAAAATGACAAGGCGATGACGCTTGTCTCACACAGGATACAGTGCACTACACCTCGGCTCTTTCTCCTCTTATCTTCTTGCGTATGATCATCACCAAATCATCCACAAGTGCAGACTCGTCCTTTCACCCCTCCAGCGCATTCAGCACCTGCTGAAAAAATGACTCCAGTATCAGTTAAACTCCTTTTACATTTCTGCTCGAGTAAACGAAGTGAAACATCTGGCTTCTGAATGGACACACACGGTGAGAGAACCATCAATCCAGACACACACACACACACAAACACCAAGAACTTGTCACTTGTCACAAGACAGAATTCCTCCTCTTGATGATCATCATAATCACAAGCTGCTGGCATCCTCCAGAAGTATGTCCAAGATCCTTTCTGAAGCAAGAGGGAATGGCTGAGATACGATCTCCTAAAAATGGTGCAGTAGACACCACTGTTTGTCTCTGTGAAGTCTGAAGGTTGTCTTCCAGGCCGAATGAGATGATCCTGATTAATCCCTGCTTGCTGGATGTATCTCAATGGCATTAATCTGGATTGGATCAGTTGTAAACGAAGAGTTTTTCAGTGCCTCATCTTCAGCTCTCGCTACAGACTGATAACAAAGAGCTGATGATAGTCCATGTTGTGAACAAGTGCTCATCATATGTCAAGTCATATATTTTCTGGAGCAAGGTGTGAGCTGGGAGACCTCACATCAAATGTCTTTCCATTACTGGTAAATTGGAGAATTGGAGGAAGATCATAATGTTTGAGGTGGTAGTGGGATGGTGGAGAGATACCATAGCATTCAGGTGATCAGGTTAATAGTGTCAGTAGTCTATAGGACCGCTGGAGCAGGAAACAAGTCTACAAGTCTCACACAACATTCTGCCCCCCCCCTTCCCGGATCTTATCCTGGAAAACATACAAACATCTTAAAATATTTCTGTTTGCATAGACGACATTTGCTTCTGCTATTTGGTCTAATTTAGAACTTCCTCTTGTTGTTTGGTCTCTCATGCTCTCCTGGTAACAGTGCATCCAGGAAGTATTTAAATAGCTTCATTGTAAGTGTACAAAACACAGTATTAATGACGTAAAAGAAGTTTGTTTGAAATCTGTGAATTTATTAAAAAATAAAAACCGAAATAAATCACATAAGTATCAGCTTTTGTTCAGTACTTTGTTGAAGCTCGTTTGGCACCAGTTGCAGCCTCAAGTATTTTTGAGTTTGATGCTACAAGCTCATCACCTATTTTTGGGGCAGTTTCTCCCATTCTTCTTTGTAGAACATCTCAAGCTCCATCAGGTTGGATGTGGAGCGTCGGTACACAGTCATTTTAAGATCTCCAGAGATATTCGATGAGGTTCAAGTCTGAGCTCTGGACATTCACAGGGTCCCGTAGATGTTATCTTGTCCATGTGCTGAGGGTCGTTGTACTGTTGGAAGATGAAACCGTCGTCCCAGTCAGAGGTTTAGAGCACTCTGGAGCAGGTTATCATCAAGGACATCTCCGTACATCATCGAAAAACTCGATTCTGACCAGTCTCCCAGTTCCTGCCGCTGAAAAACATCCACACAGCATGATGCTGCCACCGCCATGCTTCACTTTAGGGGTGGTGCTGGCCAGGTGAAGAGAGGTGCCTTGTTTCCATCAGACATGACGCTTGGCATTTGGGCCAAAGAGTTCAATTATTGTTTCTAGGGTTAGGGTTAGGGTAAGGGTTATGTCTGAGAGTACTTCAGGTAGCTTTTGGGAAACTCCAGGTGGGGCGTCATGTGCCTTTTACTGAGGCCTGATTGGTGAAGTGCTGCAGAGCTGGTTGTTCTTCTGGAAGGTTCTCATCTCTCCACCGAGAAATGCTGAAGCTCTTTGAGTGTGACTAGTGTTTTTTTTGGTCACCATGCTGGCTAAGGCAAACAAACTTCTTTCACGTTGTCTTTATGGGGTATTGGTTGTAGAATTTTAAAGAAAATAATACATTTAATCCATTTTGGAATAAAGCTGTAAAATAACATAATGTGGAGAAAGTGAAGTGCTGTGAAGACTTTCCAGTTGCACTGTGTGTCATTTGCACAACGCTACATTTTCATATGGCAACAATAGACGTTCCCTGCAGTTCGATATTCTTCTGCACAGCAGTGGTTCTGTTTAGTGGTGAGTTATTTATAAACAATTTGTTCATTATTAATGAGTCTTTAATGTAACTCAGAAGAATGAATCATTTCTACTGTACTCTTTTATTAGGTGACTCCCATATATGCTACACAGTGCAATTGATCAGGATTTTTGGTCCGAATCTTGATATTATCGTTACAATAATTATGGGAGTCACCTGACAAAAGAATTAACAACACAGACCAGGAGATATAAGAGGTAAGCTAATCTGTTTATTATAATTTGTGCTTAGCTGAATTGAATCAATATTTCTATTATAGTTAAAGTTGGTGTATGTAGACGTGTTGAGGATCTGTTTATTGATAATCCAACATTTCATTTTATTTTGGATCAAAGGAACAAAATTATTAAATGACTAAAAAAAAAAGATTTGTTTATTTTGAGTTGATCCGAAATGATCCGAAACGATCCGATCTTCCCATCCTTAGTTCTGTTCAGCGTGGTACGAGTTCTCTTTTTATTTTACTGACAGCAGTAATCATTAAATCAGAAAAATCAAGGATTCTTCTGAATGAAACCATTTCAGAAGAAATATGTTTCTTTCTGTAAGCAGAAAATGCTTATCAATCACTTTTCCATCATTTACAGAAATTCAAAAATGCGCTGCGGTGAGTTTCACAGTCGAATGCAAGACTGTGCACTACAGTATCAATGCATTCTTACAATCAGCCTCCAGATCTTAAATCTCAGGCATTATTTCAGAGATAGTAATAAAACTGCTTTTGTAGCAATATTTGGACATTTCTTAAAGAAAAGACTCTTTTAAGTGGTGGTTTAAACCCATCTACACCAATCCAAGCTGCTGTAGAGTTGTGGACATTTCATACAGTTTGAGGTCCTGATCTAGAAAAAGAAGCCTTTATTTGTCACATACAACTTTTCTCCAACTTGTTAGGAGTCTGGGCCCAAAATGCAGGTTCGGCAATGATACAGCGCCCCGGGACCAGATAAGATTAACAGCATTACATGGCAGCTGGGAAGTGCTTGGGCTTGACCTTCTGAGCAGAAACTCAGAGCCCCAACCCTTAAGCAACTACTAACATGATGATCTGTTCTTCTAATATTTTGCCAGTTTCCCTTGGTATCTTTTTGCAGAACTGATCCCAGTCATCAGCAAAGTTATGGTTCCTGTTGGTGCAAGACCATTTAGAAGAAGATCGGAAAATCAGCTGTCATCAGCAAGAACGTTGACAAGAAGTACGGAAAATCAGCGGTTATCAACAAGATTGTTGTTCATGCATTTATTTGTCATATGTACTCTACAGCACAGTGAAATGCTTGCTTCGCATATCACCATTTAGGGGGTCAGAGCACAGGGTCAGCCATTATACAGCAACCCTGGGTCCAATAGTGTCAGCTTGGTGATACTGGGGTTTGAACCCCTGACCTTCTGAGCCTTAACCACTAAGCTACCACTTCCCCTAAAGGTTTTTGAATATCCCAGCTTGTCAGGAAGTTGGGGTCAGAGCACAGGGAGAACAGAGGGTTAGGTGCCTTGCTCAAAGGCCCAACAGTGGTGGCTTGGCGGTGCTGGGGTGTAAACCCCTGAAGTTCTGATCAGTAATCCAGAGCCTTAACCGCTGAACCAGCACTACCCTGATGCAGGCATAGGGTAAGGCAAATAGGTCAGGCGATCAACAACCAGAATTACACAGAGCAGGAACAAGACAAAAACAGTCCAAAACAATAATACAAAGGTTTGGTACAACAGTGACAAGTGCACCTGCGTGTATTCTTCACAAAATTTGAAATGAATCTGGGAATCTGTCTAAACAGGTATCTCAGTAAATCAGTTCATGGTGGCCATGATTCTTTTCCCTTCATACGTCCAACAACACTCACCGATTATGGGTGGGATTCAGCCCTCTGTATTAAGCTGCTGATCTCCTGCAAAGAGTTTCCTGAGAGTCTCCTTCAGTACATGAACCCTACTTACCTTGACTGACCCCCCACTTGGACAGAACATTTGTGGAAATTACGGAAAGTATATTGGGTGAAAACAAAGCAGAGGTCAAGATAGAGGACACCAAGCCTCTATCTTGACCTCTGCTTTGTTTCCACCCAATATACTTTTCGTAATTTCCAAAAAAGTTCTGTCCAATTATTATTACATCACTGGACTCTCCCTAAACTTATTACGACATGCTGACTCAGTACTTACACTGATGTTTACATACACTCAAATGTTTTCATCTGCTGTTGACATTACCTTCATATTGTTGACTCCATGACCTAGTTAGTGTTTATAAACATCCTCAATTCCTAAATGAGTCTGGTGTTCCAGAGTGATTCATAATTACAGTATGTCCAATAACACTTTCCCTGCATTACTGGTTCACTACCATCCCCTTCATACCTGTCTATCTGGGAGATTGGATTATCCTGTTCGGGGATACAGGAACAGCACATGACTTTCTCTTATGCATGCTCTAAAAGATATACTAAATAAGGGTTTTTTTGTGACATGCACTGCCCCTCTAATGAACTAATGTCTAATCCTGTTCATCATCATCACTCCCAATAAAAAACTCATCTTCAGCTCTGCTACCTCCAGCTCCACCTCCTGTCTTTTACTCAATGCCACTGTCTCTAAACCATACAACATCTCAGGTCTCACCACAGTCCTATTAACTTTCCCTTTCCCTCTCACAGATACTCTTCTATCACAAATCACTCCTGCTGTCACTCTTCTCCACCCATCCACCCTGCCTGCACTCTTTTCTTCACTTCTCTAACACTCTCCATTACTTTGCACTGTTGACCCCAGGTACCTGAAATCCTCCATCTTCTCCACCTCTTCTCCCTGCAACCACACCACTCCACTGCCCTCCCTCTCATTCACACACATGTACTCTGTCCTACTCCTACTGACTTTCATTCCCATTCTCTCCAGCGTGTACCTCCACCTCTCCAGGATCTTCTCCACCTGCTCCCTACTCTCACCACAAATCACAATATCATCCACAAACATCATAGTCCAGGGAGACTCCTGTCTGACCTTGTCTTTCAACCTGTCCATCCCCACTGCAAACAGGAAAGGGCTCAGAGCCAATCCTTGATGTAGTCCAACCTCCACCTTGAACCAGTCTGTTGTTCTTACTGCACACTTCACTGCTGTCACACTGTCCTGAACCACCTTCACATACTTCTCTGACACACCAGACCTCCTCATACAATACCACAACTCCTCTCTCCACCCTGTCGTACGCTTTCTCTAAATCCACAAACACACAATGCAACTCCATCTGAACTTCTCTATACTTCTCCATCAACATTCTCAAAGCAAATAAGGCATATGTGGTGCTCTTCCTCGGCAGGAAACCATACTGTTGCGCACAGAAGGTCACCTCTTCTCTCAGCCTGGCTTCCACTACTCTTTCCCATAACTTCATGGTGTGACTGACCAACTTACAGTTTTTCTCAACTGCTTTTAGTCATTTACTGCACAACATAGTGGATAACTGGAAAATATGCGTCACCTGCTCAAAATGCCTATCTGTCTATCTATCTATCTATCTATCTATCTATCTATCTATCTATCTATCTATCTATCTATCTATCTATCTATCGTGCAAAAGCGTGTTTTTTTATCAATTATCGTGTCAGAGGCAACAGAATCCCATGTCATTTTTACAACAATGTGAACATGACAGGCAAAATTATTAGTCATGTTGTCAGTAGAACATCATACTCAGTTTTAGTTATTTAAATTATACTCATGTCAGGTTTTGATGACTAGAAACTGACATTGTCACAAATTACTACATACTTTGGAGGATCATCTCAATTTAGGTCCATCTCATTGTCTGAAATAGCAGCACACATAGTGATGTTTACTCCATGTTGGCCTGGGACATCAACAGTAGCTCTCTGGCCGATTCGATTTCTACCACGCCTTCTGCCTTTGGCCAGGTTGAAGCCAGCCTCATCCAAGTATATGAAGTTGTAAGGTGGTTCTCTTGATTCCATTTCCATTAGGCGCTATAAACCAGAAAAGAACAGTGTGCATAAATTACTGTATTTGTCTTCATTGTTTACAGCTACATTAAATGTAAATATCTCTGAAGTTCCACCAATATCAAATGTGTAAAAGTTTCTCTTACAGTATAGTGGGTATACAACATACCAGTACAACCTGGAGTCGTAGCTCTTTCACTTTCTTTCAAATTGCTGAGGTGTGAAAAGGGGCCCTCTGCCACACCCTGAGAGGATGTCATGCAGTCCTACATGAGAAAATATATTGTATATTATAGAAGTTTAAGGATCACAGGATTTTGATTCATACAGTAAATAACTAAGAATACTGTATGCATGGAAAACCTAAGGTGTGTTACAGTATATGTAATAGTAAGACTACAGTATTACTTTACTATACAGTACATTACAAACCTGTTCTCTATACGAAATGTTTGAATTATTGATGACACAGTTGTTCTTCCAACATCTGGCTGCACCCTTCGACCAGCCTCATCCATCGTAAGGCCATGATTATTAATGTGATCCACCAGTGTGGCCCTGATTTCATCTGGAATCGCTGTGTATCTTTGGCATCTTATACCCCTTCCTCATCTGTGTCTCTGTACCACCATGCAGTCCTAATCCTCTTCTTCTTCCTTCAGCTTCCATTATCAGAAAGGGGAACACTTGTGTTGTGCACTGTAAAAAGATGTGACCCTGCTAAATCAGTCTTCATGAGTTGCACCTCTGAGCTATTTCACAGAACTGGTTGATCATTGGTTAGTCTAGAGTTGCACATGTTTCTCTTCGTTAACGGAGGTGAAGACTCACCTGAGAGCAATTTGTCAATTCTGGACATATTTCTTAGCAAACATGTACTCACAATTTGTAGAAATCTGTACAGACATACAATTCTGAGAACATGTTCACTCATTTTGATAGTACAGACTTCCAACCTGAGAAAAAGACTAATCGGTTTGGTGGTTGTGACATTTCAGCTGAGAACCAGGACAAGTTATTTTGCACAGCAGGACAAAAGTAACAAGAATTGTCAAAAGCAGCTGACAGATGTACAGAACCATTTGCATGTCATCCAAAAGTAATTGCAAATTGATGAAAATGACAAGACATTGCTGATATGATGTGAAGAACTGACAACAGATTCTGACGGTGGGACGAGTAGTTTTGAGAAATGCAGTTCTGTTGTGAGAAATGACTGAGAGTATCTGAGAAAAACTGTAATTCCAGTGTTGTGCTCGTTACTAAAAAATAGTAACTAGTTACAGTTACTTCATTCAAAAAGTAACTCAGTTACTTTGTTGATTATTTACACCAAAAAGTAGTGTTACTGTTTAAAGTAACTTTTTTAAAGAACCTTCTTTAATGTTCCCATTAATGCCCTTTTATGCGTTATGGTTTATACAAACACAAAACTGACTTAAACACAAAGTAGTTTTTAAACTCTATTTTATTAAAGTCAGAGCAGCACAAACTGAATATATCACAAGGATTTCTGACATAAAGAACAAAACATGCTGAATAATAAATTCACAATCAAACACTTAAATGGCTTCTGCTGTTGTGTTGAGCTCTTAAACATGTTCCTTTCACAGCTGAAGTTTGAAAACTATCACCAATGTAGAACAAAACACCGAGTTAGCTTCTAGCTACTAGCTCCTCAGGCATGGAGGTCTTGGAGGTGTTTCAACAGATTGGAGTTGTTGTTTATCGCAGTAGATACGAGCTTTAAACCAGAAAGACACAACTTACATTTGACTT
>MU551601.1:657817-673181 GCA_024362625.1 Silurus asotus | reverse complement strand
CTCTTTAATGTTCCTATGAATGCCCTTTTATGTGTTATGATCTACAAACACAATACTGACTTAAACACAAAGTCATTTTTAAACTCTATTTTATTAAAGTCAGAGCAGCACAAACTGAATATATCACAAGCTGTGATATATTCACAGCTGCTAAAATAAATAAAAAACAAGATGAATAATAAATTCACAGTCAAAAACTGAAATGGCTTCTGCTGTTGTGTTGAGCTCTTAAACATGTTCCTTTCACAGCTGAAGTTTGAAAACTATCAACAATGTAGAACAGAACACCGGGTTAGCTTCTAGCTACTAGCTCCTCAGGCATGAAGGTCTTGGAGGTGTTTCAACAGATTGGAGTTGTTGTTTATCGCATTAGATACGAGCTTTGAACCAGAAAGACACAACTTACATTTGGATTTGAGTTTTTGTCGTTATACTTAACTAAAGTGGAATAATGAGCGTATTTCCACTTTGAGAAACACGTCTTGCTCTCGCCTCAACTCGCCATTACTGCCGCACAGACCTGAATAAACAGAGACACGCCCACAGTGCGTCTTCTTCGGGAATGCAGAGGGTAATCCACCAATCCTACAATGCATCACTGCTGTAAACAGGTCAGACTGTAGTCTACACTTCAGCCCAAATTCATTTATTCATAAAAGTAACGGGTAACGAACCATACGGTAACGGAGTTAATTTATTTTTTAAAGTAACGCGTTACAGTATTGGTTACTGTCAAAAGTAACTCGTTAATGGTAACGCATTACTGCCCAACACTGCAATTGAGTTGAGTTAAAGTAGGTAAATTGTGACTCCAGTAAATTACAAATGTCCCTTTAAACTTTCACGTGAGTAAAAGTACAAAGGTTTTTGCCTTCAAATGAACTTAAGTATCCAAAGTAGTGATTTATTATAACTATAATGTTCCTACTATCATTTTTATCACAAGACTCTTTATTTAATCACCTCAGTTTGTGTGTAAAGACTCAAATGTGACTCTCAGCACACTGATCTATTAATAGAATGATATTAATGACTCAAACACTGATTGATTTCTATTACAATCATCATGAACAAAAACCTTCTTTTCGACTACTTTAAAATAATCGTGTAAACGAGGTCATGGGTGTTGTGGTGAGTTCGAGTCTGGAGTTTCTTCATCATTTATTCCTCCCTAAATGTTCTGCTTGATGTTGAACTGATGCTGAACTGTATGTTGGTGTGAAAATGGTCAGATGCTTGTATGATCCCAGACCCCGTGAACTGCTATAAATGGACATTCGGTGGCACCCAGATGAGGATGAGGTTTCCTCTTGAGTCTGGTTTCTCTCAAGGTTTCTTCCTTATGTCATCTCGGGGAGTTTTTCTTTTCCATAGTCGGCACCGGCTCGCTCATCAGGGACAAACTTACTGATAAAGAACACTTTTAATCACCACATTATCTGTGTAAAGCTGCTGTGAGACAATGTTCATTGTTAAAAGTGCAATACAAATATAAATGAATGAATTACATTAAATTGAATTGAATTGAATTGAATATCAGTTGAACAGACCTCAGGTTTCGGTAAATTCTGTCCTGCTGAGAAGATCCTTTTTCAATCGAGGTGAAATTTGGCTTTTAGGTTACCTCCTGTCTCAAGAAAGGGATTGCAAAGCTTTTATCACTTTGAGTTTGCAAGTGTTTACGATGGTTTGGGTATTTAAGGAAATTTAGCGAGACACTCAGGGAAGCATTCTGTAGTCAGAACTTCCCACACAGTCTCTGTGTGTCTCCATCGCCAGGTACAGTAACTCTTTAACAATTCTTTAGTAAACTGCATTGCTTAATTATTTGGTTTTATGCTAATCATGTTATGTAACTTTCTTTTATTATTTGTTTTAAATGAAAGTTACATAACATGACATAACATAACACTGGGTGGGCACCTTACATTGATGATCATTAAATACATCAAGCGCCAATCAGAACACGTGTAAAACAGAGCGTGCGCTCGACCCTGATTGGTGACTCGCTGCGTGTTTCACCAGGTACGTTTTTATCCTCATAAATCAAAAGGAACGACTGATTTCATTAAATGTAGTGGAGTAAAAAATAAGATGCTTGACTTTGAAATGTAGTGAAGTCACAGGAAAAATCTCCCCAAATGGAAACACTTCAGTAAAGTACAGATACGAGAGAAAGCAACTGAAGTACAGTAACGCATTCACCACTGCACACAAACATTCCAACAACCATGAATTGAACTAAAAGGGTGAAAGTCTAACAAGCACCAGGTAAAAAAATATTAGTGGCAAAGGGATGATGGGTAAAGCAGTGCGAAGGGATGATGGGTAAAGCAGTGCGAAGGGATGTGATGGGTAAAGCAGTGCAAAGGGATGTGATGGGTAAAGCAGTGCGATGGGATGTTATGGGTAAAGCAGTGCGATGAGATGATGGGTAAAGCAGTGCAAAGGGATGTGATGGGTAAAGCAGTGCAAAGGGATGATGGGTAAAGCAGTGCGATGAGATGATGGGTAAAGCAGTGCAAAGGGATGTGATGGGTAAAGCAGTGCGAAGGGATGTTATGGGTAAAGCAGTGCGAAGGGATGATGGGTAAAGCAGTGCGAAGGGATGTGATGGGTAAAGCAGTGCAAAGGGATGTGATGGGTAAAGCAGTGCGATGGGATGTTATGGGTAAAGCAGTGCGATGAGATGATGGGTAAAGCAGTGCAAAGGGATGTGATGGGTAAAGCAGTGCAAAGGGATGATGGGTAAAGCAGTGCGATGAGATGATGGGTAAAGCAGTGCAAAGGGATGTGATGGGTAAAGCAGTGCGAAGGGATGTTATGGGTAAAGCAGTGCGAAGGGATGATGGGTAAAGCAGTGCGAAGGGATGTGATGGGTAAAGCAGTGCAAAGGGATGTGATGGGTAAAGCAGTGCAAAGAGATGATGGGTAAAGCAGTGCGAAGAGATGTGATGGGTAAAGCAGTGCAAAGGGATGTGATGGGTAAAGCAGTGCGAAGGGATGTGATGGGTAAAGCAGTGCGAAGGGATGTGATGGGTAAAGCAGTGCGAAGAGATGATGGGTAAAGCAGTGCGAAGGGATGTGATGGGTAAAGCAGTGCAGCAGCAGTTTTGGCATAACCATGACAGGAGCCTTGTCATAGCACCACGTTTCATTATAAAAATAACAATAATAATAGTAATTTATGACAAAAGTATGAATTTGATCCTGATTCTGATGTTTATTGAGAAACCTGAAATACCCCACCATCAAACACACACCCACACACATCTTAAGGAATGTGTGCATTCTTTGTAAATATTCAGATAAGGACATGTTTGTCTTTCAGACCAGTTTAAAAAAGGAAATTGTTGGGAAAACACCCATTCTTCTGACATGAAACAAGACAAGTATGCACAAACACAAAGCAAGCGCTCAGCTGGACACTGGGAAAGAGTGATACCACACCCCAGCATGCAGCAGACTCACTGTCCGGATCGTGCAAGTCATCAGCATTCCTGCTAACCCACATCCAAGTTTAAGATATGGCGCATGCTATGAAACACGTCTCATTACCGCAAAGCCGACTCGTATCAGCCACCTGGTCTCCTAACTGGTCTAAGTATCACACTCTGTTTCATTCTACCTTAAGTGGATCATACAATACAAGTGTGAACTGAAGGGCGGCGCCGTTATAGAGTCTATGTAGAATCCAAGTGTAGTTAGGTGTCAGTTGAGGAGGTGGAAGCTTAGTGGTCAATGCATTAGACTTTGAATCTGAGGAACCATGAGTTTGAATCTCAGCCACACCAAGATGGGCCCCTGAGCAAGGCCCTTAACCCCATAGCTACTAAGTTGGATAAACAATATAATTATGAATTCATATGAAGGCATTGCCAAATGCCATAAATGTAAATGGAATCCTGATAAAACATCTGTGTGTATTATGTGATTGGTGTATGATGTGTTTTGATGTGTATTATGTCTTCTTCTTCTTCGAGGTATGGAGCGGATCATCCGTCTCCATACCTCCCTGTCTTCTACATCTGCCTCTTTTAAACCAACTACCTGCATGTTTTCCTCACCACATCCATAAACCTCCTCCTTGCCCTTCCTCTTTTCCTCCTTCCTGGTGTCTCCATCCTCAGCATTCTCCTACTGATATACTCCATGTCCCTCCTTTGCACATGTCCAAACCATCTCAATCTCTCCTCCCTCACCTTGTCTCCAAAACGTCCTACATGCCCTGTCCCACTAATACACTTATTTCTAACCCTGTCTTTCGTCGTTACTCCCAATGAACATCTCAACATCTTCAGCTCTGCTACCTCCAGCTCCACCTCCTGTTTTTTTTGTAGCCAATTGTTATAAACCTTTTTCACCTTTTTTAGTGTTGAACTTCTCCTACAGCTCCTCATGTGCCTTTTGCTTGTCTTTCATCACATCTCTCTTCACCTGCTGCATCTCCTTGTTCTCCTGCCTTCTTTTCTCATCACTCTGTTGATCTTATTTCTCCAACCTCTTTCTGCATCTGCGTTTGTGTATATTATGTAATTGGTGTGTATGGTGTATATAAGTGTGTATTATGTAATTTGTGTGTATTGGTGTGTATTGGTGTGTATGATATAATTGGTGTGTGTTTTGTAATTGGTGTGTATGTTGTGTATTTGTGTGTGTTGTAATTGGTGTGTATTGGTGTGTATGATGTATGGGTGTGTATTATGTAATTGGTGTGTATGGTGTGTATTGGTGTGTGTTATGTAATTGGTGTGTATGGTGTGTATTGGTGTGTGTTATGTAAATGATGTGTATGGTGTGTATTGGTGTGTGTTATGTAAATGGTGTATATTGTGTGTATTGGTGTGTGTTATGTAAATGGTGTATATTGTGTGTATTGGTGTGTGTTATGTAATTGGTGTGTATGGTGTGTATTGGTGTGTGTTATGTAAATGGTGTGTATGGTGTGTATTGGTGTGTGTTATGTAAATGGTGTGTATTGTGTGTATTGGTGTGTGTTATGTAATTGGTGTGTATGGTGTGTATTGGTGTGTGTTGTGTAATTGGTGTGTATGGTGTGTATTGGTGTGTGTTGTGTAATTGGTGTGTATGGTGTGTATTGGTGTGTATGGTGTGTATTGGTGTGTGTTGTGTAATTGGTGTGTATGGTGTGTATTGGTATGTGTTGTGTAATTGGTGTGTATGGTGTGTATTGGTGTGTATTATATGATTGGTGTGTATTATATAATTGGCGTGTATGATGTATTGGTGTGTATTATTTAATTAGTGTGCATGGTGTATTGGAGTGTATTGTGTAATTGGTGTGTATAGAGGGTATTGGTGTGTATTATGTAATTTGTGGGTATTGTTTAATTTGTGTGTATGTTGTAATTGTTGTTTATGATGTGTGTTGGTGTGTATTATGTAATTGTTGTGTATGGTGTGCTTTGGTGTGTATTATATAATTGGTGTGTACAGTGTATTGGTCTGTATTATTCAATGAGTGTGTATGGTGTATTGGTGAGTATTATGTAAGTGGTGTGTATGATGTGTATTGGTGAGTATTATGTAATTGGTGTGTATGATGTGTATTATTTTGTATTATATAATTGATGTGTATTATGTAATTGGTTTATATGAAATGTTTGTGTGTATTGGGTGCATTGATGTGTATTATGTAATTGGTGTGTATGGTGTATTGGTGTCTATTATTTAATTGGTGTGTATTGTGAAATTGTTGTGTATGAGGTGTATTGATGTCTGTAATGTAATTAGTGTGTGTATATAATACACGCCAATACATAATACACACCAATTATATAGTACATAGTGTATAATGATATACAATAATACACACACACACACAAACACACATAAGCATGTGTATAAAGTGATTTGAAATCAGAACATGACCACTGACATTTCTGAGCTTTGGCCACATTTCCAAACCAATACACCCAGGCAAAGGCCAACACACACTCACACACACACACACACACACACACACACACACACTCACACACATGCATTCTGATACACACACAGCCTATTACGCACATACCCACTAATTCAGTAAACTGCGTTGTTTTGATGTGGTGTGTGTGAGACATACCTGGGACACAGGAAGTGAAAATGCTGGGTCAGGGCAATCCCTAAAGTTTCAGACACACACACACACACACACACACACACACACACACACACACACACACTAATAAACCAATACTGCGTTATGTAATAAATGGCAATATGGTGTAAATGATGTATTAGTGTGTATAATACAATTGGTGTGTATTATGTATTGGTGTGTGTTATATCCTTAGTCTCTATGATGTATTGGTGTGTATAATACAATTGGTGTGTATGATGTATTGGTGTGTATTATATCCTTAGTCTCTATGATGTATTGGTGTGTATAATACAATTGGTGTGTATGATGTATTGGTGTGTATTATATCCTTGGTCTCTATGATGTATTGGTGTGTATAATACAATTGGTGTGTAGTATGTATTGGTGTGTATTATGTAATACCTTGGTGTGTATGATGTATTGGTGTGTATGATGTATTGGTGCGTATTATATAATTTGTGTGTATGATGTATTGGTGTGTATTATATCCTTGGTCTCTATGATGTATTGGTGTGTATAATACAATTGGTGTGTAGTATGTATTGGTGTGTATTATGTAATACCTTGGCGTGTATGATGTATTGGTGTGTATGATGTATTGGTGCGTATTATATAATTTGTGTGTATGATGTATTGGTGTGTATTATATCCTTGGTCTCTATGATGTATTGGTGTGTATAATACAATTGGTGTGTAGTATGTATTGGTGTGTATTATGTAATACCTTGGCGTGTATGATGTATTGGTGTGTATGATGTATTGGTGCGTATTATATAATTTGTGTGTATGATGTATTGGTGTGTATGATGTATTGGTGTGTATGATGTATTGGTGTGTATGATGTATTGGTGTGTATTATATCCTCGATGTGTATGATGTATTGGTGTGTATTATATCCTCGATGTGTATGATGTATTGGTGTGTATTATGTAATTCCTTGGCGCGTATGATGTACTTGATGTAGGTAATGATGTTATGGACAGTGAACTTTCTGATGGGCATTTCCATTTTGCTAAACTCATGCAAGCAGCATAAAATTTCCCTCAACTAGAAGCAGGAAGTTATTTAGAAACCAAATGCCAAAAAACACTTTTTACGGAACAGAGAGAAAGAGAGAGAGAGAGAGAGAGAGAGAGAGAGAGTTAATCTTTCAACTTCACACCTCTGACTAATGCACTACCTATGAATTCTCTCTGACTGATTTCCTTTATTTTTCTTGTCCTGCACTAATAGTATTGATAGTTCAATAGGACATGTATGAAATTTAAGACACACACAAACACACACACACACACACACACACACACACACACACACTGATAATTTGGTCCAGTACAACACTATACAGTGCTATTTTTAGATCTCTGGATCAGTATGTCATCATCAGAGTTAAATAGTATTTGTGTACACTAGGTGACGGTTCCCCTCTCCCTCCATGTGTAATTGTCTTTGGATTTAACCATGAAGTGGGCGTGGCCTTAAGCGTTACAACAAGGGGGGAAAACCCTGGCAGGAGAAATGACTGTGATGTGCACATGGTGTGTTCATGCAGATCATGTGTGTTTTTGTGTAAACAGAACGAGCTTTATTTAAAGCATGAACATGAACACGTTCATGTAAACAAACATTAAAGCAAACATGTAAACAAACATAAACACATACATGTAAATCAAAATGTAAACAAACATAAACACAAACAAAACACTACCATGCACAGGTTGCGCATTTTTACACACAGTATTAATTCAGTATTTTCTTTATGTTAGGTTTGTTGTCAGGATCATGGAATCTGGTAGTGTATAAGATGTTTGGTTTCTGGTCATGGGTTCAAATCCCAGCAATACCACACTGCCACTGCTGGGCCCTTGAGCGAGGCCCTTGACCCCCAGATTGCTTATCAGTATCACTTAAGTAACAGTAAGTTGTTCTGTATAACACTTACACTTACATATACACACACACTCACACACACACACAGTGGGGATTGGAAGTTGCGTAAGAAACATGCTTGTGTATAAAGTGTGTGAAAAGTCAAGGATGTCAAGTTCATGATGATTAATTAGAGGTGGTGTGGGTTGGGAAATGTGGGGGCAGGAAATGCTATGAGGCTGTATTTCTTTTCTTTTTTTCTTTCGTCTTAACCACATGCAAGCTTCCACGGCTGTGTTCATGCCGATTTATTTTTACTAAAATCCTTTAGAATAATTTTGTTTAACTTTATTCAAAAACCTTTTCGAAAGTATTAACAGAATAAAACTTTTTTTTTAAAGAGGTTAAAGAATAACATTCCAGCAGAATATGTTTAACAGACATTGGATTTTTGACAGGATTCGGTTAATGAAAGGAAAAACCATAAAGCTTCAACATTCTGAAACATTCTGAACAATGCAATGCTTTTTACACTGTTGGAACAGTTTGGGGAACATCGTTTCTTCTTCCACCAAGGCTGTGACCCAGACCACAAAACAAGGTCCAGGAAGACCCGTCTGAAAGGAGGTGATTGTAGAAAAACGTCCCACAAAGTTCACTGACCATTCCATCAAAAAACTATGGGGTGAGATGGAATGGAGGTTGCATTCTGATCCAAAACCAGTGCTTGACCTTACAAACCCCTCAATCATTTAATGTGCAGGAAGATAATATGGTTTAGATCTCCATCATATCTCCATTTAGATTTGTCTCATTAGTGAAGTTTCGATGATTTCAGCTCATTTCGGTTTGTCTGCATCAGAGTTTATTCCACTCACATCATATCTCAGCTCCTCTCCTTTCTGTTTTACATTTCACTGTTTCTTCATCAGGTTTCATTTCAGCATCATTGAATCATCGCTGTTTATTCATTTGTAAATGACGTACGCTTTTTCTCTCGCTTAGTGTCTGATGGAAGCAAAAACATCGACGCAGCTTCTCAGCTTCTTGATGAAGCAATAAAGCACTGATACTTTGTGTGTGTGTGTGTGTGTATGTGTGTGTGTGTGTGTGTGTGTGTGTGTGTGTGTGTGTGTGTGTGACAGAGAGATAGCCTGGACTCTTCTGTCAAGTGTATGGTATCCACTTGAGGACTTCCCCTGATCATCGCATTTATTTACAGTAATATTGTGTGTGTGTGTGTGTGTGTGTGTGTGTGTTTGCTGGGAGGGTTGGTGTGTGTATCATGAGATCACTTCCTCCAAATTCACTCTGGAGTTCTCTGATCTGTTGGTTCTTGTTTCAGTTCAGTAGTAAAGATACACCCACACTGTAATACACACTAATACACACTAATACACCCACACTGTAATACACACTAATACACACTAATACACACTAATACACACACATGCTAATACACACTAATACACACACATGATAATACACACTAATACACACTAATACACACTAATACACACTAATACACATACATGACAATACACACTAATACACACTAATACACACACATGCTAATACACACTAATACACACTAATACACACTAATACACACACATGCTAATACACACTAATACACACACATGATAATACACACTAATACACACTAATACACACTAATACACACACATGCTAATACACACTAATACACACTAACCCACACTAATACACACTAATACACACACACATGCTAATACACACTAATACACACACATGCTAATACACACTAATACACACTAACCCACACTAATACACACACATGATAATACACACTAATACACACTAATACACACACATGCTAATACACACTAATACGCACACATGCTAATACACACTAATACACACTAATACACACTAACCCACACTAATACACACACATTATAATACACACTAATACACACTAATACACACACATGCTAATACACACTAATACACACACATGCTAATACACACTAATACACACTAATACACACTAATATTTAATTTAATTCACTGATACACACTAATACACACGATTACACACTAATATACAGTAATACACATTAATGCATATTGATACACACGATTACTATAAGATATAAAGATATTAATATATTTTTTATATATCTTTATATCTTTATTTATCTGCCTTTTTTTCTTATTATATTTGTGTGTGTGTGTGTGTGTGTGTGTGTGTGTGTGTGTGTGTGACAAATAACATTTGATTTGATTTGATTTTTACACATGATTTCACACTAATATATACTAATAGACACACACACACACACACACACACACACACACACACGCACACACACACACACATAAACGTTTATAAAGTGATTACACACACACACACACACACGCACACATAAACGTTTATAAAGTGATTTGAAATCAGAACATGACCACTGACATTTCTGAGCTTTAGCCACATTTCCAAACCAATACACCCAGGCAAAGGCCAACACACACTCACACACTACACACACACACACTCACAGACACACACACAAACCCACACACTCACACACACAAACACACACACGCACGCACGCACGCACACACACGCACACAGGCACGCACGCACACACACGCACTCACACACACACACACTCACACACCTATACACACACTCTCTCACACACGCACTCACACGCACACACACGCACACACGCTGATACACGCACAGCCTAATACGCACACACACACACACACACACACTAATTCAGTGGTGTTAGAGTGTGTGAAACATACCTGGGACACAGGAAGTAAAGCTGCTGGGTCAGGGCAATCCCTAAAGTTTCACACACACACACACACACACACACACACACACACACACACACACACAGTAAATAAACAGTCCCAGTGAATCACACTGTGTCTTACTATTATGACGAATTGTCCTAAATTGGACTTGTGTATTAATTCTAAAAATACACACACACACACACACACACACACACACACACACACACACACACACACACACGTTTCACAATTCAGAAGTCATTTGGTTGCTCTACAGACTAAAACAATTGTAGGGTCAAAAGTTTTTGGACAACTGACTATAAGATGTGCTTCTTAAAGATCTCATTCTGCATTTAGTCTCCATGAGCTGTTAGAGCATTCACTCTTCTGGGAAGATGTTCCACTAGATTTCTGGGTGATGCGTTTATTCAGTTGTAAGTACATATGTTAGTAAAGTCAGGTCCTGGTTTAGGTGAGGTGAGGTGAGGGGAGATCAGGTGAGGTGAGATGAGGAGGCTTCTGGGGTGCAGTCAGTGTTCACATTTATTAATCTTTGAAAGGGTTGGAGATCTATAGCAGGAGATCATGGCTTTGGAGCTCTTTCAGGGTTTCATCTGATGCTGGGGCTGGTATTAGTGTAGTGGTGTGTATAAATGTCTAGAACCAGCCCTGCACACACACACACACACACACACACACACACACATGTGATAAGGTACAACGTAATGGTTTAGTTAAGGAGAGAAGCGCGCGCGCGCTGAGACACAGAGAGACAGAAAGAGAAGCGCGCGTGAGGAAAGACGCGCTTTGCGAAACTGTGAAAGCCGCGGAAAGTCTGTAGGTTTTTTTTTTTTTTTAGCTTCACTTTTTGTCTCTCTCTCTCTCTCTCTCTCTCTCTCTCTCTCGCTCTCTCTCTCTCTCGCTCGCTCTCTCGCGCGCGTGGGTGATTCGAGAAGGCGGGGGAGGAGGGAAATCCGCCGCTGGTTGGTTTCCTTCTTTTCCAGTCTCTTTCACACTCTTATAAAGATCTAGTCCGCCACGCGCCTCGGAAGAACCGACCAGAGCGCGAGACGCAAGCAGGTGCTGGTGATCTCTCTTCACTTCAAAGCGCACAGGATCACACGATCACACGATCACAGGATCACCAGAACGCGCTGTTTTCTTTGCTCTCGTCGTTTAATGTCAAAAACAACAAAAAACCTTCCGAATATCCGTTTTATTCTCCTAACTTGGGATTAACATCGTCCTCATCCTCCTCATCCTCCTCATCTTCAGCTCAGCTCATCCTCACACTGCACCATGTCCTCTACAGATGTGGAGAGGCTCCAGCCATCTTCTCCTCAGCAGCGCAGCAGGTGCATGGACTTGTTCCTGCTCGGCTCCGTCATCACGCTCTTCATCATGCTCCTGTCTGGAGCCGCGCTCGGCTTCTGGGTGGTGAAAGACCTGCGCGCGCGGACCGAGAGCCTCACGCGCAATGCTGAACCCATCATAGCGGGTCTGAGCAAGCATCGGGGAGGAGTACCAGACCTGGGACCGTCCTACAAGGTACATACAGCTTTATTTACTGTTCTCTGCACCTTACACCAAATTCCTTACACCCTATTCCCTACATCCTTTTCCCTAAACCCCTGTCCCTACATCATATTCCCTACACCCCATTCCCTTCACCCTACTCACTACTCCATACACCTTAATCTTTACACCTTCTTCGCTGCACCCTACTCCGTATTCCTCACTCTTTCCTCCTCCAGTAACTTCCTCCACATGTCACTTCCTGCCAGATGTAAACACAGTGAACCTGAATCGCTCCTCAGCTCCAATAAATCCACTTGTTTGCACATTTTTTATTTTTTTTGGACACAAGAACGAACATTTGGGATTTAGGATCAGTCCCGTGATTAACTCCAACATGAGCACTTCTGAAGTGATTAATGGAATGACACTCGTAATGTTTGTTGCTGCTGCTGATGGGTCTGATTGCATGATTTGGCATGTTCTCAGTCGTGCAGCACCAGGGATGTGGGTGTGACCCGTTATAGAGTGAGCGGTGAGCAGAAACTGTCATTAACGTCTTTGTATTTCTCTTTATTTCTTCCAGATGGAGAATTTCGCCTACTTGAATACCGATTCCAGTAAGTTCTCACTCTCACTTTGGGGGTTTTAGAAATGCCTTTAGATACCACACTGCTTTGATCTGCATTAACTGGGGGATATTTATGGGGTTGCCTTCCCTTCCTATAAACATGTCTCTTATGTTCTCTCTACACTGCTCATGAGTTCTAACTGTCTCTCTGTGAATTGTTGTCTTACAGGTGAGCTGAAAAACGGTAGTATGCTGTGGCACCCCATCAAGTACGGAAACACCACCAGCGTAGGTGAACGCTACGAGTACAATTCAAACCAGGGAGTGCTGAATATGAAGCAGGAAGGCACCTACTTCCTGTACGCCCAGCTCAACCTGACTTGCACCGGCCCCTGCGCTAACGGATCCCTCAGCATTATCTTCACTGATGAGAGTTCGACCGAGCAGCTGTACTGCTCAATTCATCTCCACCTTCCCAAGACACCATCGGGGCATTTAGTGGAGAAATGCTGGACCGTGATGCCTCGGGTTGCAGCCAACACCCGACTCATGGCCAAGATGCACGCCCACGTTATACCCAAGGCATGGAGGCTCGACCTGAACCACTCCGGGTTCGGCATTTTCCTGGTGGACGGGTCTTAGACGGAGGCGGAGCAGAAACCTGGGTGGGAAACTGACATGTGAAAGCGTGTGCTATTATAGGGTGCTGACTCAAACCATGCTTGAAACCAGAGAAGAAAAAGCAACAACCTCAAGCGTCTTCGTTTTTGCACTTTTGAAACGCACTCCTGTGTCATGACTGCGTGCTAACGTATAACTGTTGCTTCTTTTTGTATGGGAAGCTCACGTGACGGAGGATCCGAGCACGGGAATTTCTCACCCACAGACGTTTCTGATCACGTTTAAGCTTCGGGATGTCGTGTTACGTGTCCTGGATATTGCAGTATATTAGCGTGTGTTGTGACGCTGCTTTTTCTCAGGAAGAACTTTTCACAGAGCACTATTTATATATTTTTATATGATCATAATCTATTTATATACTATTTCTATGTACGTATATATTTATGCATTGTTTTGTTTTGCTAAACTGTTGTACTGTAAAACAGCAGGGATTATTTTACTGTTACACAGTAGCTGAAGAGTATTTATCACTACAGATGTACGGCCACCATGCTGGCTAGCGACAGGCACCGAGCGCTAATCACGCTCAGTAATTCAGTGCCTGGATTAAAAAGAGCTCAGGCGTCCTGTACGTGTCTTCACCAAGAGCTGGAGAGATTTATGCAATGTCTCTCTGACTGAGACTTTCCATGTGATTGTTAATTTATATTCAGTAATATTATGCTAATACATCATCAATAAAAGGACTTCATTACAGCGAAACTGTACAGTGTGTCTCTGAGTCTACATCAAATATCTCCATTTGTTGTGGACGTGTTCCTCCGCCCACACACCCTACACACTGCAATATAAGTCCAATAGTATGTGCACCCTACATATTAAGGGTTAGGGCTTTCTTCTGAAGATTAAGAGATCCCAAAACACTTGCTGTAGCGCCATAAAGCCATGGTTGAGGGTTGGAGTGTAAGAACTTAAATGACCTAGACAGACCTTGACTGGCTAAATCCAACTGAACACCTTTGGGACAAACCGGAACGTCTCAATCGTCCACACCATTAGTGTGTAAATACACGTCAAACCCATGCCCCAAGATCTAATAGCAAAGCCTTCACAGAAGAGTGGAGCTTATTATAACGGTGAAGAAGGAGGGGGTGGGGGTTGGTGATGGTCATGGTGATGATGCACATACTTTTGCCTATTATAGTTTAGTGCATAATATCATGGATAACAGAAGAAGAAGCTTCTGTACAGAGGCTTGTTTACATCACCTTTTCTTTTTGCTTGCTTATAAAATATTACGTCATTAGCGCATTTTTGTCGGTAGCCGTGCCCTCTAGTGTCATTTTGCCCTCTAGTGGAAGAACAGAATAAAGCATTCTGAATTATTTCAGTTTGATTCCGTTCACGTCAACAACAGTAGATGTGAAATCCACATGGTGGACCACAACATTCTCTTTACCCATATACTCTTTACACACCTGTGTGTCTTTAACACCCCTGCACTAGGGTACATTGTTTTCAACTGACCCTCCTGTGTGTATTACACGGTTTAACAGATGGACCCGTCTTAAATCACACATATTCTACACTATATAGGCGATATAATCACCCATGTGACATCAGTGGTTGATTGTGTCCTAAACCGCTCGGATTTTAACTATAAACAAGCATATCAACAAAAACGTCACTGTCACGCTGCAGTACCTTATAGTGCAGTGTATTGTGCAGACACGCCTTGTTTACGGTGCACGGGACATCATGACAGTGTGGGAGACTCCCTCTCGTGGCTGATTAAGAAACAAAGGAAAACGTGTCAAAATTGTTAGTTGTAATGATAACTACTGCATTATAAACACTATATACTGCATTATAAACACTATATACTGCAT
>MU551601.1:641759-647984 GCA_024362625.1 Silurus asotus | reverse complement strand
AGGTGTGTGTCTTGACCTCCGCCGAACCCCTGAGACTGACTCACCGAACCCCTGGGGTTAAGAACCACTGATCTAGATCTTTTTTCATTTACAGTTTTCCTCAGTTGCTTTTGGAGCGTTTTTGTAAAATTGGTGAAAAATGGCGCGTTTCACTTCACATCATGGTCATTAAACAGATTAGCATAATTCATTTAATCGATTGTGTAAAAGTGTCTGAAATAAAAAGTACAGACTTTTTCAGGAAATCAGTTGTGCTATTTGTACAAATTGTTTTCACACACACACACACACACACACACACACACACACACACACACACACACACACACAAAACTAAATGAAAAGAACCCTCTGTTTAAACAAAATTGCATTTTGCACACTTCTTGTTGAATCGTGTACAGTATTTATTTTTATACACACAAAAAACTCGAACATCCTTCTGTACTGCACTGGTCTACACTACTGTGTTACTGTTTATCATTGTGTCATGATGTTTTTAGCGTTTTAGCACTGGATGCTGCGTTGTTAGTTTACAGTTGTGTTTAGTTCTTTTGTGTTCCTTATGCTAATGTTGTTGGATGGAGCACCATGTTGTTTGGTTCCATTGTGCGCTGCACTGTGTATATGGTTAAAATGATGCGGAACAAAAAAAGTAACTTTACAGAGATCAAGTTTGTTGTGTTTCTGTGGTTTTCTTCTGAACATACCTCAGGGAGAACCTGGTGAGTAATGGCAGAGGTCCCCATATCGGCAATTCAGAAGCTCTTGAACAATTGTGCAACGGTTTTGGAATATTTCTGCATGATTCATGAGATGATTCAAGTAGATGCTTGTGCTCTTCGTAGCTTATTCTTTTCAGACACACTCAAGTCTGCTCTTGAATAAACAATATTTACAAGCTTACGACACAAAACCCACACTGATTCTCTATCTCTTGATTTACCACTAATCATCCGTCTAATCCACAGGATCTGTTCACACTTCTAAAACACTTCTACGCTGGCTCATTGTTTAGACGGATTGGTTTCCGAAAACCCGCAGAGGTCTAACATCTTAGAAAGATGATCCTTCAGAAAGTTTTCCACAGACTCGACTTCCAGGTGACGTATAAGAGCTGCCTTTTCAATGCGACTGTTCCTCGATAGCACGTAGAGAAACAGTTCTCAAAGGCCTAAACTGGATCAAACACAGTTGCTGAACTTTTGACACTGATGTTTATGATCTCTGTGATTAGGAGGACACGGGATTTGACTCGGATCTTAGAAAACCTTCGACATTTTATTACGAAGTCAAGGGTTTACGTTTGTGTTCTCACTCTGCTTCTTTCTCACTGTTTTTTTTTTTTTAACTTTCTCTAGCTTTGATGTGCTCCTCCTATAGGTGGAGATCTGTACCAATCATCGTTTAATTCTTTACAGCAAATGACCAATCAGAAGATCATAAAGCGGCAGAACTTTTTTTCTATAAGCTTCCTTCCAATTAGCACTTTGTTTCAAGCCATTCTTCAAAACTTTCCCTTTGGTTTAAGAACATCTAAGGTTGTGTGATCATCTACACTTTATCCTGTAGGTGTTGTTAATGTCTAAACTTCTTGTTAGCTTAGTCTGGTGTAGTTAGCTAGTTTTTGTGTGATGTTTTTAGCAGGTTGATTAAATACCGAAACATTCAGCCTGAGGTTGTTTATTCGTTTTCTATTTTTTTTTTCTCCTGGCACTGTCCACATTCCCCTACTGGTGAGACGAGTTGTGGCATTGTCATGCATCCTCTCCTACTTCTATGAACTATCGAATGCTGCACCATTATAGCTCCCCCTAGGCTCTCCAATAAAGAAATTTAGCATTTTTAGCAGCTAGCTACAATAGTTTGCCATGAGTTCAAGCTATTACTTTCATTTTCGTCATTGCAACATCGCCATCATCCTACCACAACATCAAGCGCATAGATTCATTTATTGTTTTAAAAGCATACAAACATGTGATCATTACAACAAAATCTGTACCAAAAATAAACATCAAATAATATAACATTTAATGAGAAATACACTGTACGTAAATAAATAACGACTGCCTCCTTTGCCTCATCCATCCTCCTCGTAGGAGCTTTGTGGGGCAGATATGATTTGGTTTGAGGTACGTTTTTTTTTTTATGTTAGCTATTAAAAAATGAGCTAATGTTCCTGTCAGGGTTTTAGAACTAGTTTGCATAAATTCAAGGAGATAGTCCTTTGAGCACCTCCTCCAGATGCTCTACACACTCAGCTCCAGAGGAGGATTTTGATCAGCATAGATTCAATAGTTATATAAATAAAGGAGTATAAATATATTATAAATTGTAGACTTTATCCAGCATTTCCAGAATAGTTTTGCACATCTGCAGCATGTCAGCCCTGTCTGCAACAGTGTGCAGCTTGAAGGTCAGTTTAGCAGCTCGTATCTCAATACATCACCATCTTGCTCTCGCTCTGATCTTTACTACATTAGAGTTCACTCAGATGAACGCTCTAGGAGTGCTGGTTTTGGCCCCACACCCGAGTGTGATGATGTGGTTCACACCAGGACCTCACTGAGACGCCGTAAAA
Organism: Silurus asotus; assembly: GCA_024362625.1. NCBI lineage: Eukaryota > Metazoa > Chordata > Actinopteri > Siluriformes > Siluridae > Silurus > Silurus asotus. The sequence continues at coordinate 645,406 of MU551601.1, read as the reverse complement.
TGCAGGTTATCAAATATTTCAATCTTAAATAGAATAGAATAGAAATAACATATGGAATTAAAGACGAAAAAAATATCATGAACAGTATCCAAGTTCTAGATCATGAAACCCCCGAAGAAGTTCTGTTTTGTATCCATGATCAAGCTGCTGTAATCGCTGACTGAAACGAACACCTTTTCCTTCTTGTAAAGATTAAACACTCCACCAAGGTAACTGCTGAACTGGTTCTTCTTCTGGTCCACACAACTGCGCCTGCAAGCAAACATCACAAAAAACACACACATCACAACCACAGTGCAACCACAGGAACCACCCCAACCTTCCATCCTAACCTACTTTTCTAAACTGTTCAAAAACAGGAAAGGAACTTGCTGGAGCTTGTTCTGTTTAATACGTTTTCAAAGATCTCCTCGAACATTTGTGCGTTTTGTTTGTAATTAGCGTACAGTTGTGAGGGTACCTTTTGTCTATCATGAGGTTGATCGGAACGTCGTTGTAACGTGATGAGTTCAGCTTGATCTCGTGTGTGAAAATGCTGCAGTTGATTCTGAAGGACACTTTGGAGAACAGGAAGTAAAAGCCGTTTTTAGGGATGATCAGGTTGCCATTGCTGTAACTAAGGTTGTGCCTGAATGCAGGAAAGCCACGAGCGTCCCAATCCATCATGGACATTGTAGGTTTCGGATCTGCACCACACACACACACACACACACACACACACACACACACACACACACAAATGTCATCTATTTATTCAATCACAAGATGCTTTAGAAGAGCAGTGTGTGATGTTTAGTGCCCCCTGCTGCCCCCGAGGTGAACTGCAATGAACTAGAAGCTGACTCCATCCTGTCTGCTGTATCTGCTGAAACCAACATCCTGCTTTCACATGTCAAAGTTCATCAAATGCACATTCATTTCAATCTTTTTCTGCAACATGGACTTCCAGCAGCAACAGCAAGTGAGGTGCTAAAATGGTCTCACCTTTTTTCCTGTTATGCAGCTTTATGTTGTTTAATGTAGCACCATGGTTCTGGAGGAACGTCGTTTCATTTCACTGTGTACTGCGTCAAATATATATGGTTGGAATGAAAATAAAAGCTTCCTGACTTGACTTTAATGCTCAAACTGGGGATCCCTTAAACACACTCAGTGCTGTTGCTCTGGAATCTACCACATGCACACACACTGATAATTATTAGAATTCTGATCTCCAAGATGACTCTGTTCAGATATACAGCATTCAGCATACGCTCTTATACAGAGCAACTTGCAGTTATCTCATTTATGGAACTGTGCAGTTGAAGGTTAAGGGTCTTGCTCAAAAGACAATCAGTGGCAACTTGGGGGTGCTGGAATTTGAACCCACAACCTTCCAATCAGAAGTCCTGTTTAGATTCTGGTTCCTTTTAAGGTTTCTTCTAAGAGATCTCAGTGTTTTTATTTCTTCATTAGGAATCAACACCTGGATTTCACTATGAAAATGTTCCAGTTGCCCTCAAACTATCCATGAGCTGATGGGTTCTTGGGGCTGGTGCCATGACCTACCGGTTTTGCTTCTGCCATCTAGCAGCATTTTTACTCCAGATTTTACAGCAGCGCAGTCCAACATGTCAAGAGCCCTCCTTCTATCAATACATAAAAAACAACTGGATGAATTCGAGAGTGTTTAATGATATACTATCTTCTCGATTTCAGACCAAATGTCGGACGACAATTCAAATCAACCCAAAACTGTTTTTTAAAGCAAAGGAGTGTAATGTTCCAGACCAGGCAGGTCAGTCACCAGAACTGAGACTCCAATTGAGCTAAAGTTCACCCTTCAAACACAAATGACTCCAACAACATGCAAGAAGTGAAGACAACTGCAGTCAACCCAGACAGGGAAGGAGCAGGAGCATCTGGAGATGTTTATGGGTTCCACACCTCCAGGAATTGATCATACAGACAGACAGACAGACAGACAGGCAGACAGACAGATAGACAGACAGACAGACGGACGGACGGACGGACAGACAGACAGACAGACAGACAGACAGACAGACAGACAGACAGACAGACAGACAGACAAATGCATGTTACAGTATAGAAATAAGTATAGAAAGCATAAAAAGAAGAAAGAGATGTGGTGTGTACAGATTTGCTGGAGGTGTGATCGGGTGGTGCAGAAGAGTGTTTGTGGAAACATTCCTGATACACCAGTGGACTTGAGGGTAATTAAAGTGAAGTGTGATTGGCATTCGGGTGGAAGTGTGTATGGTTGTCAAGAGTTTATGTCGGTCAAACTGAAATATTGCTGATTAAACCCTAAGACTGGATCTGTGCAGCGTTGGAACAAACAACCTCCTGTAGCAATTATTTCAACAGCCTTCATATTCAGATTGTAAAGATTTTCCCCTCGCATACTGCTGTAGCAAAGACTGCACTGCCCACCACAGACTGGTAGAGGATGTCCAACATCTTACTGCAAACATTGAGGTACCTGAGCTCAGTAAAAATAAACAAAACCTGGTCTGCTTATCATTTTTTATATACAGCTTCTTAGCTTGTTGAGATCCACCCCAGGGTATCTATAGGTTCATCATCCTGACATATGTTGGAGATGGAGCTGGTTGCCTTCCTTTTCCTTTTATAGTCCACCACAATTTTATGGGTCTTGGCCACACTGAGGAGCAAATAGTTTTCAAAAAAATGTTTATCAGGTCCCTGTTCTTCTCCTCCTCTCCATGCCTTATGCACTTGACCACCACAAAAAATTTCTGAAAGTGTCAGAGGTCTGACCCGTACTGAACGTCTGCAGTGCAGAGGGTGAAAAGGAAAAGGGGAAAGAAGGAAAAAGAAGGAGGAAAGCACTGTTCCTTGTGATGCTCCAGAGCTGCTCAGTCGGCTCTAAGACGTGCATCTTGGGGTCTGTCTGACAACTAGATAGTGACCCAGGAGATTGTAGATGTGCTCTCCTTCCTGCATTCCATTCATTTATGTGGTTTATTTTTATTTTCTAAGAACCAGTTTTGGGGATGTTTTGTTCACGTCCTCCAGACACCACACACTGGCTTGTTAACAGGGCATCCAGCGGCATCACGCAACACGTTTAGCATGTGACTTTTAGCATGTGATACATCAGCAACCAGATATGACATCAGTCATCGATCTTAAAAGGGGGAACTCATTGGTTTAGACGTTGGACTTTTGACTTTGCTCACAGCTTTCCATCATATTATAGTTGTTTTGGATAAGAGCAAAATCAATAACTGTGAATATACAATATTTACGATATAATAAAATAAATATGCAAACTGCTGCTCCTCTAAAGCTGAGTTCATATTCTCAATTCGTATTTTCTCCATTTTGAATTATGAATATGATTTGGGTCAAAGTTCACCAGACTAGAACTTTTGCATATGTCAAGTCAAGTCAAGTTTATTTCTATAGCGCTTTTCACAACATTGTCTCAAAGCAGCTCTACAGAAATCAACAGTTAAAGTGAATGGTGTGTATTTATCCCTGATGAACAGCCATGGAGACTGTGGTGATGGAAAAACTCCCTTAGATGTTCTAATGAAGAAACCTTGAAAGGAACCAGACTCAAATGCAAAACCTCATCCTCATTTGGGTGACATCAAGAGTGTGATCATAGTCTTTAAACA
>MU551601.1:606759-634259 GCA_024362625.1 Silurus asotus | reverse complement strand
GATCTGTAACACTATAACAGTCCTGATCTGTAACACTATAACAGTCCTGATCTGTAACTCTATAACAGTCCTGATCTGTAACACTATAACAGTCCTGATCTGTTACACTATAACAGTCCTGATCTGTTACACTATAACAGTCCTGATCTGTAATGACACACAATGACATAAGTTTACATGTCCAGATGTTGAATCACACCTGCAGCTTGTGATGTGTGTGTATGTGTGTGTGTGTGTGTGTGTGTGTGTGTGTGTGTGTGTGTGTGTGTGTGTGTGTGTGTTACCAGTACTGCATTTACTGCATTTAGTTAATATTAGATTAGATTAGATTAGATTAGATTAGAATTAACTTTATTGTCATTACACGTGTACAAGTACAAGGCAACGAAATGCAGTATTATTAAAACATAATAATCTAAAATGTGAAGATTATCCATTTTAAATACAATCTATCAAGTACACATGACCCAGTGTCATATCCTGAATTAGCTTGTTAGGAAGTTGGGGTTGGAGTGTGGGGTGAGCCAGGATACAATCCCCTGGAGCAGAGTGGGGTTAAGGGCCTTGCTCAAGGGCCCAACAGTGGCAGTTTGGCAGTGCTGGGGGCCAAACACCAGTTCTAATCAATAACCAAAGTTGAACAACTAAGCCACTACTGCCCCATTACACTACATAATAACATTACATTACTATTATGACTGGTTTCTTTCAAGGTTTCATATTCATACAATCTCAGGAAGTTTCTCCATGATACACTCACCACTGGATCACTCAGAGTTATAAATACAACTTTACATCTCAGTAAAGCTGCTTGTTTAAAGTTCATTCCTAATAAAACTGAAGTGATAAGACTTAAAAATACAAACTTTACATTAAGATTAGACAGACAGACAGACAGACAGACAGACAGACAGACAGACAGACAGACAGACAGCGACACAGACAGACAGACACAGAGCGACACAGACAGACAGACACAGACAGACAGACAGACAGACAGACAGACAGACAGCGACACAGACAGACAGACACAGACAGACAGAGACACAGACAGACAGACAGAGACAGACAGACAGACAGACAGACAGACAGACACAGAGCGACACAGACAGACAGACACAGACAGACAGACAGAGACACAGACAGACAGACAGACAGACAGACAGACAGACAGACAGACACAGAGCGACACAGACAGACACAGACAGACAGAGACACAGACAGACAGCAAATTTTATGCTTTTAAAGCTAAATATTTTTTAAGAAATTAAAAGAAAGAAAGAAAGAAAGAAAGAAAGAAAGAAAGAAAGAAAGAAAAGAAAAGAAAAGAAAAGAAAAGAAAAGAAAAGAAAGGGTTGTATACTGTGTACAAACATCACATTTGTAATTATGTACCACATGATTGATGATTTTATTTATTTATTAATTGGTGTATTTTTCTTACAGATTTCCGGTTTAAGTGAACCGTCGCGAGGGGCGGACACTCGGTGAATTCTGATTGGCTGCTGAAAGCGGAAGTGTAGCGTGAAAAAAAGCGGAAGTAATGAGACGATTCACGGCGAACCTGAGTTGAAGAAACTTCCGGCTCTGAGGTTTGGAAGTTTTGGAGTCTTGGAGCAGGTTTCCGGCCATGGCTTGGACACAGAAGATCTACAGGACGGTGCTGTTCGCGCTTTGGGCCTCGGTAATGTCCGCTTTTAACCCGAGTGAGGACAGCGAGCTGACTTTCCTGCTTCCTGCTGGAGCTTCCGAGTGTTTCTTCCAGACCACGCAGAAGAACGGAACCCTGGAGGTCGAGTACCAGGTACCTGCTTTTATACACTACATCAAGACTGTCTAGTGGACATGATCACTATTTAAAGTGCTGGAGATCACTAGGAAGGGGGCGTGAGATCACTAGGTAGGGCACTGGAGATCACTAGGTAGGGGGCTGGAGATCACTAGGTAGGGGGCTGGAGATCACTAGGTAGGGGGCTGGAGATCACTAGGTAGGGCGATAGAGATCACTGGGTAGAGGGCTGGAGATCACTGGGTAGGGGGCTGGAGATCACTGGGTAAAGGGCTGGAGATCACTAGGTAAAGGGCTGGAGATCACTAGGTAGGGCACTGGAGATCACTAGGTAGGGCACTGGAGATCACTAGGTAGGGCGCTGGAGATCACTAGGTAGGGCGCTGGAGATCACTAGGTAGGGGGCTGGAGATCACTAGGTAGGGGGCTGGAGATCACTAGGTAGGGTGATGGAGATCACTAGGTAGGGGGCTGGAGATCACTAGGTAGGGTGATGGAGATCACTAGGTAGGGGGCCGGAGATCACTAGGTAGGGCGATGGAGATCACTAGGTAGAGGGCTGGAGATCACTAGGTAGGGCGATGGAGATCACTGGGTAGAGGGCTGGAGATCACTAGGTAGAGGGCTGGAGATCACTAGGTAGAGGGCGGGAGATCAGTAAGTAGTGTGCAGGAAAAGGTAGAGGGCTGGAGATCACTAGGTAGAGGGCTGGAGATCACTAGGTAGAGGGCTGGAGATCACTAGGTAGAGGGCTGGAGATCACTAGGTAGAGGGCTGGAGATCACTAGGTAGAGGGCTGGAGATCACTAGGTAGAGGGCTGGAGATCACTAGGTAGAGGGCTGGAGATCACTAGGTAGAGGGCTGGAGATCACTAGGTAGAGGGCTGGAGATCACTAGGTAGAGGGCTGGAGATCACTAGGTAGAGGGCTGGAGATCACTAGGTAGAGGGCTGGAGATCACTAGGTAGAGGGCTGGAGATCACTAGGTAGAGGGCTGGAGATCACTAGGTAGAGGGCTGGAGATCACTAGGTAGAGGGCTGGAGATCACTAGGTAGAGGGCTGGAGATCACTAGGTAGAGGGCTGGAGATCACTAGGTAGGGGGCTGGAGATCACTAGGTAGAGGGCTGGAGATCACTAGGTAGAGGGCTGGAGATCACTAGGTAGAGGGCTGGAGATCAGAAATAACTCTAGAGATAAAAAGTAAAGTTTATCTATTAAGAGTTTTCCTGAGACAAGATTTACCTGGTTAACCGCTTGATCACAAAATACGACATGAAGCTGTGAAAAGATGAAACCGTAACATCATCATGTGAAGGAGGAGGTTTGTGATAAGAGCTGTGTGTTTAGTGGGTGGAGTTGGTAAAGAGCCCTATCCAGGTCCTGCTTCAAATCCGGAGTCACATAAAACCAGCTGTGGTGGGAACGTGTCTGGTAGCTTCCAGATGTTTGCTGTGCGTCGGAGTGGGAGTGTGAAGCAGCTGATTGGGTCAGGATGGAAAGGGAAACGGTTACTGATAATATCTTTGAGCACAGGATACGGTGAGGCTGCTTCAAGAGTCGAGTCACAAACAGAAATCTTCAATCTCAGCACCATCTCCTCTGACTTCAATTATCAGTGTGACATGAGGAAGAGAACTTGAGAGGAACCAGACTCCTCACCACCAGAGTGTGTCTGAATATTCGTCACCGATCAGGCAGAACATTCTGACCACTGACAGGTGAAGTGAAGAACCCTGATGATCTTCATCATGGCACCTGTTAGCAGGTGGATTTATTTATTATGCAGCAGGTGAACATTTTCTCCTAAAAAGTTGTTAAAAGCAGAAAAATGTTTGAGTGTGAGGATTTGAGTGAGTTTGCAGTCGTCTAGACGTCTGGGTCTCCAAAACTGCAGCTCGTGTGAGATGTTCCTGGTCTGAATCTATCAAAAGTGCGCCAAGGAAGGAACAGTGGTGAATCGGCAGCAGGGTCGTGGGGGACGAGGCTCATTGATGCGCGTGAGGAGCGAAGGCTGGTCCGTGTGGTCGGATCCTCCTGTAGCTCAAATGTGCTGAAGAAGTTCATGCTGGTGAAGATGGACGGGTCAGGGAAAGGAGACCAACACAATAGTAGGCAGGTGGTCCTAATGTTATGCTTATCAGTGTGTATTTTCCCCTTCTTTCACTGTGTTGAAGTTCTGAACTGTTCACCTGGTATGGTATGAACGTCAGTGCTCCCTGTGACTGACATCTGTTTACGTGTTACAAAATTAGTCCTAAACTTTTTTGTGTGTGTGTGTGTGTGTGTGTGTGTGTGTGTGTGTGTGTGTGTGTTGTGTAGGTGATTGCCGGAGCAGGTATGGACGTGGACTTCTCCATCATCTCCCCTCAAGGCGTCCACCTGGCCTCAGAGTTTCGCCGCTCCGACGGAGTTCACATGTGCGTTCTGATTGGCTCTCACGGTTTCTGCTCACCAACCAAAATGTTCTTCTGATGAAGTATATTGAGTCCACATGTATTTAAATACTGTGGACATGAAGGATGTGTTTTAGTGTCATGAATATTAATATATACGGTTTAAGCTGTTAGTGCAGTGCAGATCGGACCAATCAGACTGCAGTATTATGAAATACCTGATTGACATTTGGATGATGGTGTGTTCAGGGTCGAGTCTACTGAAGCAGGAGATTACCAGATCTGCTTCGACAACAGCTTCAGCCGCTTCTCTGAGAAGATGGTGTTCTTTGAGGTCATTCTGGAGAACGCAGCCAGCGATACAGCGGGAGAGGATGACTGGATGGGGCTCGGGGAACCGGAGAACCTGCTGGAGTACAAGCTGGAGGACATTCGGGTAAAACAAAATGACAGTCAGAGAAACATCCAATAATATCTTGTACATTGTTCTAATCGCAGACCAGAGGATGAAGAGAGGAGCAGCGTGTAAACGCTAAAACACTGAACACGACTCATTCACATTTAATCAACCTAATACATCCGTTTAAAACTGGAGAACCACCGACTCAGCTTCTACTGTATCTCCTCATCAGTGTGAATAGTGGACTGTGATTGGCTGGAAGGAGTTCAGGTGTGAATAGTGGATTGTGATTGGCTGGAAGTTCAGGTGTGAATACTGGATCGTGATTGGCTGGAAGGAGTTCAGGTGCGAATAGTGGATCATGATTGGCTGGAAGGAGTTCAGGTGTGAATAGTGGATCGTGATTGGCTGGAAGGAGTTCAGGCGTGAGATCAGAGAGTTAAACACGCAGGTAGTTTGCGTTTGTCGTTTGAATCAAAATAAATGCGCTGCTTATAAACACCTGTAACCATAGAAACATGCAGTTCCATCCAGAGTGAGGCGGCTGATTGTACACATTACCTAATGACCTCGCTGAGCTCCATGAAGGAGTTTAGTATCTGGTGGAACTTGTGGGGATTTTGAAGCACAAGATGAATCTGTTGAACTGGAGAAGAAATCGTTAATGCACCAGGAGTTAACAACAGCTTCATTATTAGTCGTTGTCCTCTTTCTGCTGCTGCCATTAGGGGGCGCCACAGCGTATCATTCTTCTCCATACTACTGTCCTCTACATCTGCCTTCAAACCAAAGCTTTAGCATTAGTAAGGGCTTGAAATAACTAATCTTCTGGCACTACTGTGTGTGTGTGTGTGTGTGTGTGTGTGAGTGTGTGTGGGTGTGCGTGTGTGTCTGTGATTCAGAGCAGTAGAACTCAGGTTCAGTCAGTTTAACTCTGAGAAGGTCAGCGACAGCTGGAACTCCTCCATGCAGTGAAGTGACCGTGGTATCGGGTGATCATCCACTTACACCTGGAGCTTCATCTTTATCATTAATTATCCCAAGGCTGTATTTCTGATTAGAAACGGCATGTGACTGCACTAGGACTTGGATCAGATTAGATAAATATTGTCAATGTTAAAGTCAGAATCTTCTGTAGATTCATTAAAAATAGCGATGGATCTCAGCTGTGTGTGATCTCTCAAACCTCACTTCATCTCCATGCAGGAGTCGATCGAGTCTGTGCACCGGCACCTGGAGAGAAGTCGGCAGATGCAGACGGTGCTGAGGGCATTCGAGGCTCGAGATCGTAACCTGCTGGAGAACAACCTGTGGAGGGTCTCCTTCTGGTCCTGTACCACGTTAGTAGCTATGCTCCTGGTTGCAGTCACTCAGGTCTACACGCTACGCCGCCTCTTCGACGACAATAGAAAGGTCCGATCCTGAGGACACGCCCCCTCCACGGAATCGGTACTCACGGTGGAGGTGTCTGGAGCGCAGCCTGATACCTGTAAAATGACTCGTAGTGTAAAAGTGCCTTAAACATGCGGTGGCAGCTGCAGGATCAAACATGGCGTCGTCCTTCATTTCCTCAGACCGTTGAGAAGAACCGCCGTGCTTCCTGAGCAGCACCATGTCGGTCCGCTTTATCACGAATAACATGACGGCTGTGACCGGGTCATGCAGCCCGACACTGCCCTGATGTTATTCGTGATAAAAACACGGCCTTCTGTCACCTTTTATACAACATTATTTTTTCAAAGTGAATGTTTTTAATGTCACCAATTTACTGCTGGGAAAATATAAATGGTTATAGGGATGAAATGCAAACAAAAGTGTGTGGTGTTTAAGTGAGAAACATTAAAATGTGAAGCCACGGGATCAAAATTTCAACACAGCTGAGAGCCGCACACTGATCTTAACCCCCAAAAGTACCATGGTACGAGTTATGAGCCAGTAGTGGAATCATCTAGCAGGTAGCACATTAACCCCTTTTCCCCTTCAGCTCTACTGAAAATGCTTCTGTAGCTAAATGTTGTATAAAATGTAGTACTTCAGGGGAAAATGTCATTCTGATTTATGTCTGAAATAAAAAGTACAATAATGTTTCAGGTTCAATAAACTGATGAATAATTAATAAAACAGTTGAAGGAGAAACATCACTGGACTCTTTCCCACCCCATTGCCCTCATGTTTACTCCTGTAGCTTATAAAGTGAACCAGACGTCTGGGACCGGTCTATAAATCCAGAACTTCAGTGCACCGATGGTGGTGGGACATTGGTGGTGGTGTTTGTGTGGTCGTGGGACATGTTTTTATTCATTAATCAAACATCTCACCATCATTTCTGTTTTCCAAATCAGTAAATAAATGAACAAACTGTATAGTGAGTCTGCCTTCATTAGTAAAACGCACTGACCTGCTCGGTATACAGTGTCATCATGGAACCAGAGAGAAGACAAAGTGGAAGCTGGTAGGACTTTTCTTCTCTGGATGACGGGAGGAGGGATATGAGACCGCAGAACTTGTTTCAGGTTCTTCGTCTTCCATTTGACTTTTTTTTTTTTTTGAGCTGCAAGGTTTTACAAGGTTTCACAAAGTCAAATTTAAAAACTTTTTTAAATTCTTTCAGCTTCTCCCATTAGGGGGCGCCACAGCAGCTCATACATCTCCATACCCACCCTGTCCTCTACATCCGTCTCTTTTACACCAACTACCTGCATGTCTTCCCTCACCACATCCATAAACCTCCTCCCTGATCTTCCTCTTTTCCTCCTTCCTGGTGTCTCCATCCTCAGCATTCTCCTACTGATATACCCCATGTCCCTCCTCTGCACATGTCCAAACCATCTCATTCACATCTCCCTCACCTTGTCTCCAAAACGTCCTACATGTGCTGTCCCTCTAATAAACTAATTTCTAACCCTGTATATCATCGTTACTCCCAACGAACATCTCAACCTCTTCAGCTCTGCTACCTCCAGCTCCACCTCCTGTCTTTTACTCAATGCCACTGTCTCTTAAAGACTTTAAGACGATTTAAAATGAAATGTAAGACCTGTATCATGACGTCAAAAACACGCACATGTTGTTAGCAACTGGTTAAGCCACATTTCACTAAACTTGCAGTTCGCCTTTGCTACAATAAAATCCGTTTCACGTCTGTGGTACAAGCTGAGAGATTCGTGCCAATAACAGGAAGCTGATTGGCTGTTGCATGTTGGTCTCATCTGTAGTCGTAATACGGCGAATTATATTTGGACCTACAACTACAAAGAACTACAACACCATTAGAAAGTGCTGGGAGCAATTCAGTGGGCATCAGAGGTCACGTCACACGGACATCGGAAAAATCAAGACCTTTTAAAAAACTATTTGAGACCTAAATTGAAACATGAATGTAAAACAAACAAGGTTCATCAGGAAGCTGGGGATGTTCTACTGATGAAGAATGGGAGTGGGGCATCTGGCTGAAAAGATCATGTGCTGAACATTAACTTGGTCCTACTTTCCATGTGCCTTTCTAACTGCTGTTAAATATTAAACATCTCTTCCTGGCTTTCAGAAACTCTACACTGACTGTGTGTGTGTGTGTGTGTGTCTTCAGTGTAAAACCACTTCCTGTTTATCTCAGGATACTTGATGTTCTCACAGTGATGTTCTCACAACATACCATCGTAAAGTTTGATCATTAAACGGCAGAACGAGTAGACAAAGAAATAAGCATCAAAAATATTTCCAAGAGAAAAATATCACTGAACGTTCATGTCGTTCTTCTCCAAACAGTTGTGTAGAACATCAAAATTTTCCAAAAAACTTGAATTTCCAAAACATTGTTCCAGCATGACACAGAGTAGACATGGTTGCTGGAGTGGAAAAGCTCAAGTGACCTACACGAAGCTCTGACCTCCTCAATCCCAGTGAAACTGGAGACTCCATACCTTTTAACCTTTGTGTGAATGTACTGATGGATGAAGAAGACACCACATGTCTATAGGCTGCACCAGATGTTGGTGAGAATCCATGCAGAAATCAAACCACACATCAACACAAGTTATGTATAATGATGTGAAATGACGGAGACAAAAAAATGTTGAACACGATGTATTTAATACTCAACATCTTCTCAGGTGGGATTTTAACCCTTTCTTCTACACAAACACTCGTCAAATCTTGAATGTTCTGTGGCCTCCGCTATTAACTCTGATCTTTAGTTTTGGATCTATAGATCCTTAATAGGATTCAAGGCAGGTGATTGGCTGGAATGTTCTAGCAGTTTTATTTTCTTGCTCTGAAACCAGTTGAGTTTCCTCTCTTTAAAACAATAGTACCTGCTACAGTAAGTCCAGGTCTTTCTGAAGCTCTCCACAAGTGGTCCTTGGCTCTTGGACAACTCTTCTGATATTCTTTTCACTCCTCTGTCAGAAATCTTGTGAGGAACACCTGGTCATGACCGGTTTATGGTGAAATCATGTTCTTTCCACATCTGGATTATGGCCCCAACAGTGCTCACTGGAACATTCAGAGGTTTAGAAATCCTGCTGTGCCAATGCCATCAGCATGTTTTGCAACAATGAGGTTGTGAAGGTCTTGAGGAAGCTCTTAGTTTTTACCCATCATGAGATGTTTCTTGTGTGACACCTTAGTCAAGGAACACGTTTATACAGGCCATCAGTTTGGTCTGTTTCTAGGTGTGGGCTGCATGGGTTGTTACCAACATCTGATCAAATTTTTATGTCAATCGCACCTTTAGGAATATATTTACTAAGAAATATAGTGACGTGTTCAAGACTTGTTTCACCTGCTGTATAAATACTGTACATCACACACCAATCAGCCATAACATCTTTTGCTGCTAAAACAGTCCTGACTCATCGATCATTAACATCATGATCTTCTTCAACAGTTTGAGCTACAGGATCTCGTCTGTTGGATCGTACCACACGGACCAGCCTTCGCTCCTCACATGCATCAATGATCCTCATCACCACAAAAACACTATGTAAACAGTTTATGGTAAAAAAGTGATGTGAGTGAGTCTGTACTGAATCATAGATGTGCGAAGTGGGTACGAGTGTGTGTTTGAGTCAGTTGTGTGTGTGTGTGAGGGGTGTGTGTGGTCTTCCACAATGCTGTTTGCTTTGCGGATGTAGCGTGTGGTGTAAATGTCCATGATAGAGGGAAGAGAGACTTCGATGATCTTCTTAGCTGTCCTCACTATCCTCTGTAGGGTCTTGCGAACTGAGACGGTGCAGTTTCCAAACCAGGCAGTGATGCAGCTGCTTAAGATGCTCTCAATGGTCCCTCTGTAGAACATGGTCAGGATGGGGGGAGGAAGATGAGCTTTCCTCAGCATTCTCAGGAAGTAGAGACACTGCTGGGGTTTCTTGGTGATGGAGCTGGTGTTGAGTGACCAGGTGAGGTTCTCCGCCAAGTGACCACCAAGCAATTTGGTGCTCTTTACGATCTCCATGGAGCATCCATCAATAATCAGTGGAAAATGGTCGCTCTGTGCTGTCCTGAAATCCACAACCATCTCTTTGGTTTTGTCGACGTTCGGAGACGGGTTGTTGCTCCACACCAGGCTGTTAACCGTTGCGCCGTTGCATCCTCTCTTCATGCTGACTCATCATTCTTGCTGATAAAACCCACCACGGTCGTGTCATCGGCGAGCTTGATGATGTGATTTGAGCTGTTCATTGCTACACAGTCGTATGTCTGACGTCTAGACGTCTAGACGTCACAATTAGTCAAACTCACTCTATTCCTTAAGCTTGCACATTTTTCTGCTTCTAACATCAATTTTGAGGAAAAATGTTCACCTGCTGCCTGATAAATAAATCCACCCACGGACAGGTGCCATGATGAAGAGATCATCAGTGTTCTCCACTTCATCACTCAGAATGTTAGAATGTTATGTCATAATTCCTGATCTGTGCACACATCTGTATTACGACAATTGAGTCTAACAAATTAACTGTACCAAAATTAAACCGAACTGTTGCTTAAAAACCAATGTCTCACAAACACCCCTCACATTTCAGCAACCAGTTTAGTGTCTTCTCAATGGACAAAACTATAGAAAGTGTCAATGTTCAGTTTGTACAGTTTTACTGTCCTCTAAAAATTACAACATACAATTGTACATTATACTATAGTACTAAATACCTGGCAACCAGAGTGAGTACACCCTCAGTGATTAACAGCACCAGCACCAAGTGATACCAGTTTCCAAAAGTCTTGAGCAAAAGCTGTGAAAGCTCATGTACATATTTCATCAATAATCAGCAATTTTTCTTTTTGTTTATTTTTTAACACGGTTGCAAAAACATGTCGAAGAAACAACTTATGGGGTTTTGTTTGTAGAATTTGAAGAAAAAAGAATTAAATCCATTTTGGAATAAAACTGTAACATAAAGAAACGTGGAAAAAGTGAAGCTCTGTGAATATTTACAGCACGCAATGTATGTGGGCAGGAAAAAAAACACACCCAGTCACATGACACGGCGATGCCATGGAGCTGAATCTGCACCTTCACTGGGTTAAAGGGTCCCATTACACTGAACATTTCCAGCAAACTATAGACTATAGACCTGAGAAGAAGAGAGAGAAAGAGAGAGAGAGAGAGAGAGAGAGAGAGAGAGAGTTAGTAATTAAGTGTAGCAATATGTCTGCAGTGAGTTGTGAAAGGCAGCAGTTGTAGCAGGACAGTCCAGTGGTAGTAACAGAGGACAGTTTGTATATAATAATATCCCCACATGGTCACAGTGCTGGACAGTGGTGTTGATCTGCTCCTAATAACTGGACATGTATGGTTTCAGTGTGGAACTCAGGTCATGAGTGAATATAATAAACCCAGAAATCAGCAACTCAAATCATTCAGTTCCCAACATGACACTGTTTACACTGTACAGTAAGATACATAATTAGCTCAACTTTTCTTAGCTAGCTAGCTCGCTATACATTATCTCATGGACCTTCTGGCAGTTTAATGTTTTAAACCACACAGGACCTCAAATCTCTGAGGATTTTCAGTTTGTTTTTCTGAGTCTTTATAAAGAGTTCTGTAGTTCAACCTGAACCTTCTGAGCAACTCTGATGAATTAAAATGTGAACCTGAAAAATGTTCTAGGGTTTAGGATCAGCTTCTTAAATGTATACAATCTGTCCATTTCTGTATAGGTCAGCAGAGATGATGCAAGTGTTACAACATCTTCAGTAGGAGGTCCACGAGGTTGGTTGAGTTGAGTAACTTGGAAACAGCAGATTGGCAAAAAAAAAAAAAAGGAAATAATCAAAGTGGAAATTGAGACGGGTGATATTTCTTTTTAGGGACAAACTCAAAAGCATTTCAAGCAGTAACACAGCTGAAATTTTTTTTTTTTTTATGAAGCTGAAGTTCAGTTCAGGATGAAGATCTTCAACGTCGTCTTCTTCTACCTGATCTCAGGTCAGTTACTGTAATTGACATTCAAAGCTACATTTAACTGTGTGTGTGTGTGTGTGTGTGTGTGGTTTTTTTTTTTGTGTGTGTGTGTGATCTATAAAAAATAATTGTTAGATAAATCCTCTAAAACTGACAAAACATGGAAAATTGAGCAAAAAACGTGTTTTTCCGTGAGTAGTAACAGATGCACTTCCTCTTTTATGTTAAATCTGGGAAGTGGTAAAGCAGTGGTTAGAACATCTGTCGTCTGATTGGATCATAATTATTACAGTGAAGAACACATACATTATATGGCCAACATTTGTGGACATCTGAGAATAAGTTTGGTGTGTGTTTCTTTATTAACATCTCATTCCACAAGTCTGATTTTTGGTTCTTCAGAGGAAAACTACAGTATTTTTAAATTTTTCGATTAGTCTAATAAATATAGAATTCTTTACTACTGTATTATATATTTAACAACTTAACAGCTTAATGGAGAAATATTGATTATTATTAGTGAAACCAAACTCAGCATTCAGCATGAAGACTAAATATTTTTGTGATCCTTTTAAAGTAATTACGGTGTTTTAAATGCTGGAAATCAGACGAATGTTGGATCAGACCACATGGCTCAGCCTTTACTGTTGTATATAGCAGAATCCGAATACTTTATTGATCCCATAGGAAAATTGTTGGGTTGCAGTTGCTTATAGAAAAATACCTAAAGGTTAAAGTAAAAAAGAAAAAGTGAAATTAGAAGAAAAAATTCAGACTACAATAATAGTAGAAATATTGCACATCTAACAATTATTATTATTGCACTGAAAATATTCCACAAAAATCTCAAAGATATGAACATTCTATAAGTGTGGTATGAAAATCTACATTATATATATATATTTATATTTATAATAAAAATAATATTTATAGATTATCTATATTGTATATCCTTAATATTGACCAGCTGTTCAACACTGTATAGTTTGATGGCCACAAGCAGAAATGTGTTGCATTGTGGTTATATAATTGTGGTTATGTAATTGTGGTTACATAATTGTGGTTATGTAATTGTGATATCTTTTCTTCGTTAGGCCCCGTGAGCTGCTATGATGTCTTTGCTTTCATCGGCGGTCAAGTCAAAATCCACTGCTTTCCCAATACCGATGTGTATTTCTGCAAATATAATGTGAGATCTCAGTGTGAGCAAAGACGGATTATTAACAACAGATTTACTTTGGGCGGGTCTAAAGGTTCGGTTCAAATGACCATCAGGAACCTGAGCTTTCAGGATGCTGGAATGTATGAGTGTGGACTTCTATCGTGGCGTTCTAACATTCAACTAAAAGTCTATAATGGTGAGGAAATTCAATGTATTTATCTCAAGTTTTACAATAATTCCGATTGAACAGATGACCTGAGATTTAGTTTGGAACGTGTTTAGTTTAAGTTTAGTTTTGCTCCTGTTCGCTGAGAGAAATGATTGTCTACTAATTCAGTTTGTGTGATTGACAGATCCATGTTGTATTGGGACACAATCAGTGAGAAGATCTCTGGGACAGAATGTGATGATCAACTGCTCCTATCCAGTAGAGTTCAAAAACAGCTTCAAGTACTTATACAAACTGGAAGGTGAAAGTGAAAACCAACTGATCTACACCAGTGGAACCCGACAGAATCAGGAGGGCAGGTTCTCCATTTCCGTTGACGAGAGGAAAAACGTTTTCCATGTGATCATTAATGAATTGACAGAAGATGATAAAGGGGTTTATTCCTGTGTATTGTGGGAAAGAGATACATCAGTTGGTTATTACTCCTTTTTCAGAGAAATTCACCTTCAAGTTACTGGTGAGCCAATTCTACCATTTAGTAAAGTTACTGAGATGAACGACCCTCTGTAGATGTTGCTCAACACTTTTTGGTGCATGATTTGACTTATCTGAGATCTGTGATGAACCTTTAGGTCTGAAGTGACTAAACTACTTGTGTTTTTTTTAACATATAAACATGGATGAAAATGGTGGACTCAAGTAGGAGAAGAGAATCCAGATGGCACTTTAAACACACGTCACCCTGGTAAGCTGTTGCAACACACACTGTGTGAACTTGTGGGTTTGTTCTGATGTCCATGCTGTAATAAATGCTGTATGAATAAGAATCAATTCCTCGCCCTGGTTTCTCAGTCAACACCATCATCAGCATGTGCATCTGCGTGAGTCTGCTGCTTCTGATTGGAGCGTTTGTTCTTGTCTACAAACTGAAAGGGAGAAAGACACAAGGTACTACTCCCCATCACACACACACACACACACACACACACACACAGCCATTTATCATTACCAGTCCATCACCTGTTTTTTTCCTGTAGGCTCTCCCTCTTCTATTGGGCGAACAGAGGGAAATGACTCGGTAAGAAACAACCTTCTGTAACAAGACTTTACTGCCTCAAACCTCCTGCTCAGAAAACTGGAGGTTTGGTGGTGAACTGCTTTTGGAGTTCTTTCTGTCTTCAGTGGTTGTTTGCTTGGGACAGCAATCGCTGGAGTGATAACATCTCTACAGATTACTACACTAGAGAAGAGTTCAAACGATTGATCTGAAGAATTTTTGGCATTTTTTTATTAATCAGCATCTCCCGATTGTTCTGCAGATAAGTCAGAGTATTAGGCAGCAGAATCCGACACACCAAACCGTGCAGTATGTCCTGTGCTTACCTGAGAGAACATCACTCTCCAATACCAGCAGGTGGCAGTAATCTGGATTCGGCGTCCGAACAGGGAAACCGGAAGAGCTTCTGAGCTTATACCTGTCATGGTCACACTTCCTGTAGCTATTTTCAATCATGTCAGTTGCAAATACAAGCGCAAGAATGACAGCGCTCATTCTCTTTCTCGCCGACGAGCTCCGCCAAAATCAGGGCGTAAATCGGGCTTTAAGTTTTTATCCCTCGTTCTTAATTCAGCCTCATATTATTCGTTGGTTACGTCTGATGCTACTATTGGAGAGAGAATGTGAGTTTTTGTAACTGTATTGTTAGCGATCCTTCAGCTAGCTGTAGTTTAGGCTGCTGGTTGGCATGGCAACCAAAACCTGCTAACAAGCACACTGATTGGACAGGCTTGTGTTGTACAATAAATGTTTCATTTGAGCAATTTCCTGTAGCACGGCCTATTAATTAACTGTTAGATTTAATGAGATGAAGGATAAAAAGATGAATCGTGTTTTAGCAATCGGCTTCTAAATATCACCTGGACCCGAGAAAAACCCATATCGGTTGACCCCTACCTTTTTACCTGTATTATGCAATGAATCATGAGGGAACAATGAGGGAACCAAAAATCTACTACAACTAGATAACAGAATAGGTTTTAGTTTGTTTTGATAGGTGCTGGCAGTTCCTCTGTAGTTCCTCTGTAGTTCCTCTGTAGTTCCTTTGCAGTTCCTCTGCAGCAGTATTTTCACCTGTCTATTTTAAGCAGCATTAAGCAGTTTACATTTTAAAGCACTAAACTGTAAACTCTGCCTTGTGTTGCTATGATGGTTGTTGTGTGTTTACTGGAAGTCTTCCCCCCAGCGTGGAATGTTTTATTCTGATTTATTGTTGATGTTGTTTGGTTTCAGGCTGCTGCTGCTGCTGCTGCCGCCGCTGCCACCAATAATGATTATCAAAATAGTCCACCACATCGTCTATCCGTCAGCATCATCTACCAAAACCTGACACCCGACACCAGCCAATCAGACTCCGTGTACCAGCCTCTAGACCCAGATGCCATCCAATCGTTCTACCAGAGACTCAACCCAAACACCACTGGAAACTAAATAGATCCTGTTGAGTTGGAGCTTAGCTTAAGTTTAGCTCACGTCAATAAAGTCTGTTAAATGAATTCATATGGAAAGCTTTGATTGGTCCTAGTTTTTAAAACATGAAATATAATAATTACATGTTAAAATGTTACATTCGAGTTCAATATAAATCTGCAGTTAGTTTGGGGTCCGAATAAATGGGGGCAAATGTGAAGAATTTTTACTTTGCTACATTTATATAACAAGGTGTTAATACTTGACAAAACCTTACCTGGAGCTCCAGACTGAAGAGCAAATGAAGCCGTTTTAAAAATGACACTGAGAAGGTGGTGAAGAAGGCACATTAACCCCTTTCCACAAAAGAAGAAATCCAGATTGCCCTTTCACCTTCTTCTCCATCGAAATCATCCTGATATGGGAACATCTCGTCACAAGTAGAAACACCACCAGTTTGGACATTTATCTGAGAGGCTGAATGGTTGGACACCAGTGAACATCTGTGGAACCTGGAAGACTCTGGTGATGCAGAGTGAATGCTAGGAAGACAACAAGGACTCCAGACCGATCGGTACAGAGATCTACACAATCCTACAATGAACTCACCTGTCATTTGTGTGTCTTCCGTTTTGTTCGCAGTTTTGTTCGATTTCACTGTAATACCCGCAAATGTATAATTTAGAATTGGAAAAATAGATGAAGTGATAACGGTGCACCTGCGTAGATGTGAATTAGATCTAAACAAATTGGCAGTATATACCAGTGTGGTCATTAGCGTGTTTACTGCATGTAGGATGGTGACCATAACATGAATATTACATTAGCAGATCTTGCAAATTTTTTCTATAATTAATTATTTAGTGTTTTATAGTATGTGTTTGCTTTGTGCTATTAACAAATGTTAGACTTTAAAACAAAACTTAGTTCTGTATTTATTTTCATAAGCAAGAAAATCCATGAGGTCAAATGAGGTTCTCTTTTTTGAGTCTGGTTTCTGTCAAGTTTTCTTCCTCATACCATCTCAGGGAGTTTTTCCTTCAGTCACCACCTGCTCGCTGATTAGAGATAAACATACAGACACTAAACTTAAAGCTACTAAACGTATACATTCTCACTTTATCTTTGTGAGCTACTCTGTCCATTGTTAAATGCGCTACATAACTTAAATTGAATTGAATAAGTTATTATCATGACGTTCACTAACACTTCATCATAATGCTTCAACATCTCCATGCTCTCCACATGGCACAGACACAGCAATAATCAAATTCCCACCATTTTTTTTGCCTCTGGGGATTCCTACTGAACTACATGTCAGCGTACATTAGCTAGACAGGTAACGAACTAGCATGTTAGCATGAGTTACAGAGCATATCAATAATTGAAAGTGATTTAAACCCTGTTTTGTACAACCACAAACAACATTTATCAGAGATTTATAAGAAAAATCAGAGATTTATAAGATCTTCTAAATTTTCAATGACCTAAAGGTATAAACTGTGGCTAATCAATGATGCTAACAATGTTAGCATACACAGGCTGATAAAAGCCTATTTTTTATTTACAAAAAAAAAACACAAACGGTATGCTGAATAAAAAAAATACAAATCACCAAGCTGTCACTGACCTTTCCCGATCTCTGAGGTAAATAAGAGTAAACAATCTCTGAGGTAAATGAGATCTTTGAGGTAAATGAGAGTAAACAATCTCTGATGTAAACAAGAGTAAATGATCTCTGAGGTAAATGAGATCTCTAAGGTAAATGAGATCTCTGAGGTAAATAAGAGTAAACAATCTCTGATGTAAACAAGAGTAAACGATCTCTGAGGTAAATGAGATCTCTAAGGTAAATTAGATCTCTAAGGTAAATGAGATCTCTAAGGTAAATAAGAGTAAACAATCTCTAATGTAAACAAGAGTAAACGATCTCTGAGATAAACGAGATCTCTGAGGTAAATGTGATCTCTAAAGTAAATGAGAGTAAACAATCTCTGATGTAAACAAGAGTAAACGATCTCTGAGGTAAATGAGATCTCTGAGGTAAATGAGATCTCTAAGGTAAACGAGGGTAAACGATCTCTGAGGTAAATGATTTCTGAGGTAAAATCCCACCACAAAAGGGGTGAGGTCTCATCCTACAACCTCATTGGTCAAATCTACCGGCAAATACAACTCCACTGATGCGATTGGTCCAAAGACATCAGGCGAGCTATCACAGCTTTACCTGATTGATCGAAACAATTAACACGGAGACACAAAATGACGGCCGCCATCGAATTCATCGTCATAATATAAACACAAGTAAAAAAAAAATCTAAATAAATCTAATTAAATAATAAACATGTCTTTTTTTTGTTAACTCACATTATAGGGTTTTTCTTCCCTTTATAAGATTTTATGAAATATATATGTAATTCATGTTAATAATACACCCAAGCACCATATGTCAAAATGAAGGTAACATTTACAAATAAATGTAATTCCATTTTTAAATAACAATAAAACATTTAGATTACATACATTAAATTATTAAAGTACTAATTATGTATTTATCGATTTTATTATAACTTGCCAGCACGGTGATGTGAAAAAAATTCATTCTAATTGAATGTGTCACAGAAATGAACATGAGGGTATTGATCATTTACGTTTTCTGTAAAAACTTTATTTCGGCTTCTCCCATTAGGTGGCGCCACAGCGGATCATCCATATTCATGATCCGCATGTTGGATTTGAAACGTTTTTAACGCTGGATGCCCTTCCTAACGCAACCCTCCCCATTAATCTGGGCTTGGGATCAGCACTAAGAGTAGACTGGCTTGTGCAACACTAATGACTGGGGTTGGTTCCCTGATCGGATCGAACCGTAACATAAAATCATAAATCAGGAAGGTCTAGTCTTAGAAAGGATACAGATGTTCGACCATCCAGTGTTCTTTTTGGATGCCTTGAACCCTACTGGGAATCAGGTGGCACGGTTGGATTCAGAACCATGACCAAAGGTGGGCTGTGACCATAGAACACTCCAGTGCCACATGGAGGCCATTGTTGGCCAGTGCTTACTAGCGTCATGTCAACATTTTTATTAACACAATGAAGTAGTGAACAAACCCAGTCTGCAGCAACCACCAATCTGTGGTCACTTATGTTCTTGGAAAAAAATGTCTTCATGCTTTAAAATATCATCAAGTCGCTTAAGAACAGTGACAAAATCAATATTTAGCTTTTATTTATTTTTATTATTGTAACTATTAACTCATATCACATCCCTCATATTTACATGTAATGTACAATTCAGTGGTTTTGTTTAAATTCTTAGTGTCTTTATAATCACTCATAAATATATAGTGCAGGTGTGCTTGATCACCAAACCCTATAATTCATAAATCCAGGCTCTAGATGAAGCTACTGTCATCATACAGAATGAAGAAATCAAGAAAACGTTCCTATTTCGTTCCCACAACGGAATACATTTCCTGTGAATAACACGGCTGACGTTGTTCCAGCTGTTCCAAAGATGTTTTCTACATCGACAGCACAAAGACACGGCCAGGTGTGCTATTGCCAGTGCCTGTTAATGGTCTGTGTCCCGTTCTGAATATTTATTTATTACAATATTTAACAATTTTAAATAGTAATATAATAATAATATAAATTATTCATGGCTTGTTGCTGAAATTGTCTGACACAATAGCACCACCTCCTGGTGAGCGATGTGATTGCACAAACTGCTGGTTTGATGGTAGTGAAGTGCTGAAAGGCATCAGACTTGAGATCAGCACCAGTTTGGTGTGAAAGTGTTCATGTAAACAAAAGAAGAATATTTTAATGACTATTTATAAATGATACAAACATAACGTTAACTTAAACTCACATAGGATCCAAGAGTTCAAATCGCTCCAGGCAACAGAATCTGAACCGAAAGCCAAGAGACCAACAACGGGTCGAAACTTCTGCCTCCTAAAGGTATTCATTCTCCTCCTGTTCTTCTTCTCCTAACTCCACCCCTTCCATGTCTTCCTCTTCATCAAGCAAGCTGAAGAGCAACTTTGCCAGGTCTTGTCTTTCAGGTTTCTCTTGAACGTCTTCATTCCTTTTTGGCACTCCAGCTGGATTTGACTCTTCCCACATTGGCACTGCTTGTTGCTCACTCCTGTTCATCACTGCCTCTGTAGCTGTGATCATGCCTTCAGACGATGGTGCCACCTCTTGGTTTTCCGGTTCTCTCACTGTCTTTTCAGCCTCAATTTCTTGTTCACAGAAATGCTCCACCTTTTGGTCTTTCCGTTCTCCTAGTTCTTCTTCAGCGTTGATCACTCTTTCACAGAATGGCTCCACCACTTGGTCTTTCCGTTCTCCTGATTCTTCTTCAGCGTTGATCACCCATTTACAGAATGGCTCCTCCACTTGGTCTTTCCGTTCTCCTAATTCTTCTTCAGTGTTGATCAGCTGTTCAGAGAATGGGTCCACCTGTTGGTCTTTCCGTTCTCCTGGTTCTTCTTCAGCATTGATCAGCCGTTCACAGAATGGCTCCACCTGTTGGTCTTTCTGTTCTTCTTCAGCATTGATCAGCCGTCCATAAAATGGCTCCACCTGTTGGTCTTTTCGTTCTCCTGGTTTTTCTTCAGCGTTGATCACTCTTTCACAGAATGGCTCCACTTGGTCTTTCCTGTTTCTGACTGCCTCTGAAGCTTTAGACACCTGGTCACAGAAAGCGTCTTGGCTCATCATATCTGGTACTGCATTGGGAACTTCCTGGTTCACTTCAGGCTTATTGGTCACCATGGCGTCCTGGAATGCATTTATGGTTTAGAGCATTTAAGGTCTGTTCTTTATCCAAAAAAAGAAATCTTTTACTGACAATATGACATGGACCATCAGGTTTTTAACCCCCAGCTGATATACAAGAACCTGACACACCTCACCTTGAGGTACAACTTTAGTTTCTTCTTCATAAATCTTTCACTGAGGATGCGCTGGGCAGTGGACAGCCCCATCTGTTTAGACTCCACCATCATCATCTTCAAGAACACGTGAAAACATACACCATTAGACTTAACGGAATGCAGATCAGCAACACATACTGTATGAGTGCATTAGGTTACTTATTTAACCGTGTGTGTGTGTGTGTGTGTGTGTGTGTGTGTACCCTGCAGTTCTGATTATGCTCAGGGGACTTGATGTGTTTCTGAATCAATTGATGCACCATGGGTATGTACATGTTACACGCTACACAGTGAGCTGCTTCCGCCTTCCTAATGAAGTTCTCCATGCTGATGTCTACACACACACACACACACACACACACACACACACACACACACACACACNNGTGTGTGAGTGTGAGTGTGAGTGTGTGTATACCCTGCTGTTCTGATTATGCTCAGGGGACTTGATGTGTTTCTGAATCAACTGATGCACCATGGGTATGTACATGTTACACGCTACACAGTGAGCTGCTTCCGCCTTCCTAATGAAGTTCTCCATGCTGATGTCTACACACACACACACACACACACACACACACACACACACACACACACACACACACACACACACACACACGATAAGACAACTTGCAGTAACTGAAGCAGAGGCAGAGGAGGCTGGAATCAGTGAGAAACCTCGAGTCAGGTCCCGATCTTCATACAGCTGACAGAGGGTCTCCTGGTGATTCTGTAGATGACTAATGAAATTCTCAACATTGTTTTGCCTTTTCTTGAAATGTCCCTGCACACACACACACACACACACACACACACACACACACACACACACACACAAAGAACGGGATGTAAGTAAATATTTTAAAACATGAAAACACTTTTCCTCACTGTTTCCAGTGACTTTCTCAATGGTACAATGGACAACATCATCCAACTATTCAGGACAGTGTGACTCAAAACATAGACATGCTGTTAACAAGCAGTTAACTGGTTATTTACAGGCTGTTAATGCAGTTAACTGGTTATTTACAGGCTGTTAATGCAGTTAACTGGTTATTCACATGCTGTTAGTGCAGTTAACTGGTTATTTACAGGCTGTTAATGCAGTTAACTGGTTATTTAAAGTAAATATTTTAAAACATGAAAACACTTTTCCTCACTGTTTCCAGTGACTTTCTCAATGGTACAATGGACAACATCATCCAACTATTCAGGACAGTGTGACTCAAAACATAGACATACTGTTAACAAGCAGTTAACTGGTTATTTACAGGCTGTTAATGCAGTTAACTGGTTATTTACAGGCTGTTAGTGCAGTTAACTGGTTATTTACAGGCTGTTAGTGCAGTTAACTGGTTATTTACAGGCAGTTAGTGCAGTTAACTGGATATTTACATGCTGTTAGTGCAGTTAACTGGTTATTTACATGCTGTTAATGCAGTTAACTGGTCATTTACATGCTGTTAGTGCAGTTAACTGGTCATTTACATGCTGTTAGTGCAGTTAACTGGTTATTTACAGGCTGTTAGTGCAGTTAACTGGTTATTTACAGGCTGTTAGTGCAGTTAACTGGTTATTTACAGGCTGTTAGTGCAGTTAACTGGTTATTTACAGGCTGTTAGTGCAGTTAACTGGTTATTTACAGGCTGTTAGTGCAGTTAACTGGTTATTTACAGGCTGTTAGTGCAGTTAACTGGTTATTTACAGGCTGTTAGTGCAGTTAACTGGTTATTTACAGGCTGTTAGTGCAGTTAACTGGTTATTTACAGGCTGTTAGTGCAGTTAACTGGTTATTTACAGGCTGTTAGTGCAGTTAACTGGTTATTTACAGGCTGTTAGTGCAGTTAACTGGTTATTTACAGGCTGTTAGTGCAGTTAACTGGTTATTTACAGGCTGTTAGTGCAGTTAACTGGTTATTTACAGGCTGTTAGTGCAGTTAACTGGTTATTTACAGGCTGTTAGTGCAGTTAACTGGTTATTTACAGGCTGTTAGTGCAGTTAACTGGTTATTTACAGGCTGTTAGTGCAGTTAACTGGTTATTTACAGGCTGTTAGTGCAGTTAACTGGTTATTTACAGGCTGTTAGTGCAGTTAACTGGTTATTTACAGGCTGTTAGTGCAGTTAACTGGTTATTTACAGGCTGTTAGTGCAGTTAACTGGTTATTTACAGGCTGTTAGTGCAGTTAACTGGTTATTTACAGGCTGTTAGTGCAGTTAACTGGTTATTTACAGGCTGTTAGTGCAGTTAACTGGTTATTTACAGGCTGTTAGTGCAGTTAACTGGTTATTTACAGGCTGTTAGTGCAGTTAACTGGTTATTTACAGGCTGTTAGTGCAGTTAACTGGTTATTTACAGGCTGTTAGTGCAGTTAACTGGTTATTTACAGGCTGTTAGTGCAGTTAACTGGTTATTTACAGGCTGTTAGTGCAGTTAACTGGTTATTTACAGGCTGTTAGTGCAGTTAACTGGTTATTTACAGGCTGTTAGTGCAGTTAACTGGTTATTTACAGGCTGTTAGTGCAGTTAACTGGTTATTTACAGGCTGTTAGTGCAGTTAACTGGTTATTTACAGGCTGTTAGTGCAGTTAACTGGTTATTTACAGGCTGTTAGTGCAGTTAACTGGTTATTTACAGGCTGTTAGTGCAGTTAACTGGTTATTTACAGGCTGTTAGTGCAGTTAACTGGTTAGTTACAGGCTGTTAGTGCAGTTAACTGGTTAGTTACAGGCTGTTAGTGCAGTTAACTGGTTATTTATACACTGTTAGTGCAGTTGACTGGCTCTGTTCCTTGGTGGTAGTGATTAGCATCGTACCTGCAGGAAGTTCACAGTCGGTTCAGAGAGGTGCTCCAACAGGAACTTGAAGTGTTCTTTGTGGAATGTGCTTTCCAAATGTTCTGCCAACTTTTTTCTGTAGAACGAGTGGAACTTGCACACCGAACATACAAAAGCTACCCTGGTGACCAGTTTACACGTGGAAAAGATGGTCAGTCAAAGGGTTTAATAGAAATAAAATGAAGATAGAAGAAGGTACTGATCATTGAACAGTTGCTCTGGAGCTGGAGCTGACCTCTGGGCTGTGATCTTCATTCCTGGGTTCCAAAAGTAGGTCTGGTTCTTCTTTTTGGCCTTCTTTTTAAAATTCCTCTCTGTGGGAGAAATGATAGGAATTTATTATTATGCAGGGCTGCGGCTAATCGATAAAATCGCTAATATTCAATAATAATCAATAAATTGGTTCTCGGCAAATGCTGTTATGGATTCTGTTAATGCTTTTGTACACCAATGTATATTTTTACCTTTATTCTTCTTATGAATCCTTTTATACATAAATACCCTGATTAGAGTTTTATATGGTTATAATAAGCAAAACATCTCATTCAATTTTTTATCTGATGAATCGGAATAATTATCGTCCGATTAATCGATGATTTAAAAATAAAATCATTAGTTGCTGCTGTATGTGAGCAGGAATGTGATGTAGCTGATGTGACTAACTGTAGGGTGTTGAGGTGAGGGTGATGTACCGTGGCCAGTCCTGGTTCCTGAATGCTCATTACTCTGCCTCCTTTGTTGAGGATCCACTTTTTTATAGGAAGCTGTGGAAGAAGTAGTGCAGGATCAGTGAATTTATAAACAAGTAGCATGTATGGATATATAGACAGATGAATAAGTGGAAAAAAACATCTGCATGCTCACTATAGCTTTCTCTTACAGCTGCAGATTTGGAGGCCTGGACAGAAAAAAAGATATCAGTCAGTTACACTGGTCTTCTGATTTTGGGGTCATGATGGAGCTTTGAGATTAAAAAGTGAAATCAGGTGATGAAGGTGCTGAATCAGTGATTAGGAAAGATCTGCATGTCTGATACAATGATGTGTCTGCAACTTTCATATGGCTGGAAATGGCAGGTGTCCCAATACTTTTGGTTTCTTCCAAACCTACTGGGACATGGGTTACCTTCTCATGGATCTCCTCAGCATGACTTCCTGCACCTTAAAAGGAAAACAAGAATCTTTGAAAAGCTCTAGAAAATGAATATTAATGGATTTTAATTGTTATATACTATAAAATATTCATTTTTGGTCAATCTGGAAGGTGCAGGATGGTACCATTGTCTGAGGGTTGGACCTTCTTGTTCTGAAACTGGATTTTGAGCTGAGGGAGCTCCTCTAAAACACACAGCAGATGAAGAGTCTGGATATATAGTGCATTTAAAGAGGAGGATTTTAGGAGAGCAACATGAAGAAGAAGAATGCTCACCATTATTTAGTCCTTCAGCTCCTGAGATAGAGACCTGGAGAGAGCCACATGATGTATCACTGATTATGGAAGATCTGCATGTCTGATACAATGATGTGTCTGCAACTTTGTGGAGGAACCACATATGGATGGAAATGGCAGGTGTCCCAATACTTTTGGCGATCGCGTGTATGCAGCGAATTCTATTTCAAACCTTTTTAAAACGATTTTTTTATTAAGACTCTGCATTTCATTTCTTCAGTGATTGAATGTCCTTGAATGAACCCCTGAAGTGTCCAGATGGATCTTCTGCATCTTCACAATTCTATTAACAAAAGAGAAGTAAAAAAAGGTGGAACTTACAGTTCGAGCTGCAGTTCTCTCGGGTTGTTCCGCCTTGTTCGCCGAATCTTTGGGAAAAAAAAACAGAACACGTAAATAAACGTGAACTACTCCGAAGAGAAAGAAAGAGAAAGACTAAAGGCAGAAGTTCTGCACCCTTGTGGTCGCCTGTGGACTCGCACGAGGTCTTGGCGATTTTAAACTTGGGCTCGTCGGCGTCGGTCGGCCCGTCCCTCCTCTTCTTCCCTTCTTGCTCTGGGGGGACCTGCTGCTTTAATATCAGATCCACATGTTAATCCACTGGTGACGAACCGCATATCTCTCTCTCTCTCTCTCTCTCTCTCTCTCTCTCTCTCTCTCGCTTTCTCTCGCTCTCTCTCTCTAACAGCGAATAGAATTCAGCTCATGATGTGATTCATTATTATTAATGTAGACATACAGACTAATAACCTCCCCGGTTACCATAACAACCAGAGGTGGATGAAGTACTCAGAGCATGTAGAGGTTTTAAAGTTTTTACCTTCAAATGTACTTCAGTATCAAATAAGTGATTTATTAGAACTCTAATGTTCCTATTATCATTTTTATTCACAAGATTCTTCACTTCATCACCTCAGTGTATGTGAAAAGACTCGAATGTGACTCTCAGTAAGTTTGCACCTTCAGGGTCGAGGGGCTTCGGGTTTGTGTGCATGGAGTTTTACATGTTCTCCCCGTGCTTGGTGGGTTTCCTCCAGGTACTCCGGTTTACTCCCACAATGCAAAAACATGCAGATTAGACTAATTGGTGTTTCCAAATTAACCATAGTGTGTGTGTGTGTGTGTGTGTGTGTGTGTGTGTGTGTGTGTGTGTGTGTGTGTGTCCTGCAATGGACTGGATTGGCAGCCTGTCAAGGGTGAACCCCACCTCATGCCCTAAACCCCAAAGGTCCAAAAGGTCATCTGAAGCTAAAACAGGCTTCAGTGGTTTTTAAGACAAATCAAGAAGCTGCCCTTTTTCTACTTTTATTTGGATTGAGGCATTTTCATGTCAGGCATCTAATTTGCTTGTTTATCTCTCTGTTTATCTCTGTTTTTATGTCTCTTTGCTCTCAATTTGAGTAACTTTTTAAATCTCGTATACAGTTTAGGAACATTGAGAAAGAAATAGTTGTAGTGAATGTGTTTTTCCTCCAGAGGGAGCTGCATGAAGTGGAACACAGTTTCTCCAAGTGGACCACCACTAAACATGTACACCCTCCTGACCTCTTTCACACTACAGACTACACTATGATCCATTCATAATTTTAATTCAGGTTCAGTTCTCCTTACTGACGTGACGTCACCCAACCCCCCACCTCTCCTCTCTCTGTGTGTGACCAACAGTTCTTTTCTCGTGTGTCCAATTAGTTGCTTTAGATTTGAAAGTACTTGAAGAACAAAGCTTCTTGTGCACCTTCTCGGTTGTGATGTCGTCGGTGCCGCCTGTGGTGTGGAAACCCAACGCTGCCTGGGCTTTATACGCAGCCTTCAGAGCTTTCGATCGCTTCTTCCATAACTTCCTTTTCGCCTTCCTGGTGCTAAAGACAGGCTGTGCCCCGTGGTCCTCCCCTGAAGAACTGCGAGGCCTCTGGGCTTCACCCCCGCACCCAAAGTCTATGCAGCCATGCTGAGGCAGTTCGTCGTTAGCGAAGTCATCGGAGCCGTAGAAATTCTTCGGGAGGGGATATGCGAAGTGCGGGTCCAGAGGCTTACTGTCTCGAGACCTGCGTGTGGAAAAAGGTCCAATTAAATCAGAGAATAGATCACGTTCTACACACTTCATGGCCACGGTATGAGCACCACTGACTCCTGAACATCTCACCCACATATGCCTGGAACAGAAATTCCACATATTCTCTCATTGCACGTTTTAATAAGCTCCCAGGGCTTTTCAGTAGATTTTGGGGCACAGTACAAAAGTCCAGACATTGATGATCTAGGAGGCTCCAGTTCCAGTTCCCCAGAGGAGCTGAGGGCTCTGTGAATGACACTTAGGTTCTTCTATTCCACATGTAACACCAACAACCATATGTTCAGCTAAAAATCCTAACGCTACAGCCGACTGTGAGTTTGGGGAAGAAACCCGCAGTTGTGGTCAAGGGGGGCACATACTAATGAGTGAAGGTGTTTGTTAAAGTCTGCTGAAAGAAATAGAAC
>MU551601.1:589259-601759 GCA_024362625.1 Silurus asotus | reverse complement strand
TTTTTATTATTTTTTATTATAATGGATTTTAGTCTCCACAGGTCCTGTTTGTTTGTTTGTTTGTTTGTACAATACTATATACAGTAGTGTGCAGATGTTTTGAGCAGATGTGATGAAATGCTTAAAAAAAAAAATCAATTCATCAATGAACAAAATAGTGAGTGAAGAAGAGAAATCAGTATCTGGTGTGGTCACAGTTTGAAGTTCTTACACTCGGATCTTGTAGGATCACGGTCGGGTATCTGATTCAGCAATTCTACCAAGCAGATGTTGATGATCATCAGTTTCAACTGTAGGTTGAAACCCTGTGATGAAGTAAAACACAAACAGCTGTGCAGGAGCTTGTGTGAGGAACAGCAAATTCTGAGGGTCGTGGAAGACAGTTTGATGTCACAGGTCCTACACCAGGTCATGACTGATCGCTCCCAGATCGATTCTTCAGCAGGAGCACGACCCCAAACATCCAGCCAATGCCATTAAGAGTTTTCCTCAGTGTATCCACAGAAGATCTGTGCTTAGAAGATTTGGATTGTTCTTCTGTACATTTACTTTCCATTGAACTATTAACATTATTAACACTTTTTAAAAAAATTCTTACTTGAACTTAGTTTTTTTTCACATGTGCCTAAAATCTTTACACTGTACTCAAATAATCTATAAAATAATGTTTTATTATATTTAATATATAAAAATAGAATAAATCAAATAAATGCAATACTTTATTATTTTATTATTTTGGTTAAACAGAGTAAATCTTAGTGTCCGCAGTGACACTGCTCTCGCTCTAGTTCCCTTTATATCTCTGGAAATGTCATGTTTTTAAATGTAGTAATAATAATAATAATAATAAACAAACAAAATTGCAGTTCACCACATTACGTTTGTGATGGTTATAGTAGATATAGATTATAGTATTGTAACTCCGACTGTAGTATTGTAACTCCGACTGTAGTATTGTAACTCCGACTGTAGTGTTGTAACTCCAACTGTAGTATTGTAACTCCGACTGTAGTGTTGTAACTCCGACTGTAGTATTGTAACTCCGACTGTAGTGGTGTAACTCCGACTGTAGTGGTGTAACTCCGACTGTAGTATTGTAACTCCGACTGTAGTATTGTAACTCCGACTGTAGTGGTGTAACTCCGACTGTAGTGGTGTAACTCCGACTGTAGTGGTGTAACTCGGACTGTAGTGGTGTAACTCGGACTGTAGTGGTGTAACTCGGACTGTAGTGTTGTAACTCGGACTGTAGTGTTGTAACTCGGAAACTCGGACTGTAGTGTTGTAACTCGGACTGTAGTGTTGTAACTCGGACTGTAGTGTTGTAACTCGGACTGTAGTGTTGTAACTCAGATTGTAGTGTTGTAACTCAGATTGTAGTGTTGTAACTCGGACTGTAGTGTTGTAACTCGGACTGTAGTGTTGTAACTCGGACTCGGACTGTAGTGTTGTAACTCGGACTGTAGTGTTGTAACTCGGACTGTAGTGTTGTAACTCGGACTGTAGTGTTGTAACTCAGATTGTGTTTGGAGTAGGAACATGATTCATGATTCAGTTGAACTGTTTATTAGTATTGTTAGATGTAAAAACACATATCAGCACATACTGAAATTCCTACTCGGTGAATCCTCGGAGCGACCTGACGTAAACTAAAGTCATGGAGGAAAAAAAAAAAAAAAAATACACAAGACGAATTCCAGATGTGCACCGTTATAACCGCACAAATTCAGGAAACAGCAGTGTGTTATGTGCCGTTGTAGAAAGTCGTGTGCAAAGTTCCTGCAAGAACGAGACTGGATCCAAGTGTGTGTACATTAGTTATTATTCAGTTAAACTGCAGTAAAAGTAACGCAATATAAATAAATATGATAAATATGATAGAATTATTGAACAGAACTCACATTGAGTAAAAACTGTTAGTGATTATAAATGACTGTAACGTTTCACTGTTAAAGCTGAAAGTTTTACTCAGTCTTTAAAATTTAAACATAAAATCCTACGGAAAGGTTTTTAACATCTAAAGTATTGTGGAGAAAAAAAAACTCTTTCCGGCTTGTAAAAGACTCATTTACGTGGGACGGGTTTCTCATGGGTCACGTGAAGTTTCATGTGCAGACTTGGTGAGGGATCAGAATCGTAAAGTACATGGTTCCTGAGCCAAGGTTTAAAGTCCTCCCTCATTCATTATATATGGAGTTACTGAGTGTGTGTGTGTGTGTTTTGGAGACACGTACAGAAACCTGGTCGAAGGCAAAGAGTTGGACAGTGAACGAGTAGATGAAGTTCTGTGGAGTCCAAACTGAACATTTGTGTCTCTAATAGAGGAACTTGTGTAAGATGGAGAACAGGAGAGTAGATGTGATCAGACTCCCTCACCCCCACACTCACACATGGAGGTGGAGGTTTAATGGTTTGGGGTTGTTTTGGAGCAGTGAAGGTTCTGAAAACTGAAAGTGAACCAACATTTAAGATGTGATAAACGAATTAAGAAATTCCTGCTGGAATTCCGTATCCATGTCGCTCATGTTCACTACTGTGGTGAACGTTGTGTCAAGTTCCTAAATTTTTTTAAATAATGGCGCAAAAACGTCATTTCGATTCGGTTAAATAAACTGTATGAAAGTTAGAAACAATCCAAGTGCAATTGAATTTTCTCTTTCTTTCTCTCAGGGATTTTCTTCCACGGGGTTCCGGGATTGTTACTCGTAGACCCCTCATCCTTCAGCTGGTTAACAACAAAGCAGGTGTATTTACACACACACACGCACACACACACACACACACACACACACACACACACTTTCGCTATAGTGTGTGTTGTGTGTAAGTGTTAACGCGCCCCTCCCCCACCTGTAGAATATGCCGAGTTCCTGCACTGTAAAGGTCGCAAGTTTGTCGACTTTGATGAGGTGCGCCTGGAGATCGAGGCCGAGACGGACCGCATCACCGGCTCGAATAAAGGAATCTCACCCATTCCCATCAACCTGAGAGTCTACTCTCCTAATGGTAACACTAACACACACACACACACACACACACACACACACACACACATTTAATATAATCTAAGATTTAGCACAAGTGAGCAGACAGGAAGTGCAATACCAGTCCTGACCACAGCAACTCCATCAGTGATGAGTTGTGTTTCTGTACTTCAGTAGTTTTTTTTAGTGTTTCATTTGGGGAGGTTTTTACTGTAACTTCACTACATTTCTGCGTCTCGCAGTGCTGAACCTGACTCTGATCGATCTCCCGGGTATGACGAAGGTTGCCGTCGGCGACCAGCCGCAAGACATCGAGTTCCAAATAAGGTACCTGGTTAATTAGATGAGCTGAAAATTAAATGGTGGAAACTTTATAGGGACTTCCCGCAGTCAATAAAAACTGTGTGTGTGTGTGTGTGTGTGTGTGTGTGTGTGTGTGTGTGTGTGTGTGCAGGGACATGCTGCTGCAGTTCATCATGAGGGACAGCTGTCTGATTCTGGCCGTCACTCCTGCCAACACCGACCTCGCCAATTCTGACGCACTCAAGATCGCCAAGGAGGTCGACCCCCAAGGTGTGTGTGTGTGTGTGTGTGTGTGTATACATGTGGGGCTACTTGGTGATCTTTGAACATGTGCCTTGAAGGTCTGCGCACCATCGGTGTGATCACCAAACTGGACCTGATGGACGAGGGGACGGATGCCCGGGATATCCTGGAGAACAAACTGCTGCCTCTGCGCCGAGGTATACACACACACACACACACACACACACACACACACCACACACACACACACACATACACACACACACACCACACACACACATACATAAACACACACACACACACACACACACACAGGGTAACATGCCATTTAATTTAATTTTTTAATTTTTAGAATTATTTTTTTTTTTTAGTACAGCAGACTCCGCCCCTTTTTCTTGGTTGATTAATAGATCTGTAGAGTCTTAATGAGTTCTGTAAAAAGGTTCCTTAACTTGTGTTTCCTGTTTTGTAAATCGTCGTGTGTCTCAAAGGTTCCTGATGAATTTGGTAAAAAAAATAAAATAAAGAAATGTTCTTCTGGATAAGGTTCCTACTGTAGCTCATGCATAAAAAGGTTCTGAGTTGCAGAAAAGAACCTGAAAAGGTTCTCAGTTACAGAATTCGTTGGTAAAAATGTCTCAGGAAAAGCGAGCAACAAAAACAAGAAAAAAAGGTTCCCAGTTCATGCAAAGAAAATGTAGCAAAAAAGTTCCTGTTCACAAAATAAAGTTTCTGGTTTATTTAAAAAGGTTCTTGGTTTGATATTAAAAAAAGGTTCCTGGATTAAAAATAAAGTTTTTTGTTGAATTAAAAAAGGTTTTTGTTTTAATAAAAATGGTTCCTGCAAAGAAAAGTGCACTTTTACATTCAGTCGTTCACCTGCGTGGTGTGTGTGTGTGTGTGTGTGTGTGTAGGTTACATCGGCGTGGTGAACCGCAGTCAGAAGGACATTGATGGACGGAAGGACATCCGCGTTGCTCTGGCAGCAGAGAGGAAGTTCTTTCTGTCTCACCCTGCGTACAGACACATAGCTGAGAGGATGGGAACCCCGTTCCTGCAGAAAACACTCAACCAGGTACACACATATACACACACACACACACACACACACACATATACACACACACACACCATACACACAATATACAAACACACACACACCATACACACAATATACACACAATATACACACACACACACACCATACACACAATATACACACAATATACACACACACCATACACACAATATACACACCATACACACACACACACACACACACACACACACACCATACAGACACACACACACATTAACTTTATGATACTATAGAGTGTAAAATCTTCATATGATCATCCAGCTGTATTTGTGTCTATAGCAACTGACCAACCATATCCGCGACACGCTGCCCAATCTGCGCAGTAAACTGCAGAGTCAGCTACTCTCTCTGGAGAAGGAGGTGGAGGAGTACAAGAACTTCAAACCTGACGACCCGACACGCAAAACTAAAGCCCTGCTGCAGTGAGTGCACACACACACACACCACACACCACACACACATACACACACACACACACAGAGCAGTCATGTTGCTGTTATTTGCCTAATAATAGCTCACTGTGTGTCTGGTGTGTGTCTGTGTGTTTGTGTGGTGTGTGTGTGTGTGTGTGTGTGTAGGATGGTGCAGCAGTTCGGTGTGGACTTTGAGAAGAGGATCGAGGGTTCTGGTGATCAGGTGGACACTCTGGAACTTTCTGGAGGAGCTCGAATTAACCGCATCTTCCACGAGCGCTTCCCCTTCGAACTGGTCAAGGTGAAGAACAGGAAATAAACACACAGGAAGGAGGAAAAAGGAAGGAAGAAATAGAATAAAGGAAGGAAGGGAAAAAAAAGTAAATGAAGGAATGACCAATAAGAAGGAAGGAAAGAATTAAGGAAGAAAGGAGAAAGAAAAAGCATTGGAATTTATAGAAAGAAAAACAAGAAGAAAGAATGAGAGGGAACGAGGGACAAATAGATGAAATGAAGAGAACAAATTAAAATAAATGGTTATAGAGAAAAGAATACAGTACAATAACCTGTGTGTGTGTGTGTGTGTGTGTGTGTGTGTGTGTGTGTGTGTGTGTGTGTGTGTTAGATGGAGTTTGATGAGAAGGAACTGAGAAGAGAAATCAGTTACGCAATTAAGAACATCCATGGCGTCAGGCAAGTGTACACACACACACACACACACACACATATACACACACACACACACACACACACACACACACACTTTTCTCTTCCAGGAATGTGCTGATGATGAGTTGTACACTATTTCAGCACAATTACAGTTCCTTTGTGTGAACTGCTGTCTATATTTGCTTATGCACACACACACACACACACACACACACACACACACACTCACACACACACACTCATGTGCTGGTCTTTAGCAGTGTGTTATTCAGTGTCTGTTTCTTATTTTTCTCTTATGACTCTGTTTCTCCTGACCTTCCTGCCTTCTAATCCAACCCCGAGGAACAGAGGGAGGGAGGGAGGGAGGGAGGGGGAGAGAGAGAGAGAGAGAGAGAGAGAGAGAGAACAGGGATGGGATGAACAAAGGGAGAATGAGGGGTGGAAAAGCAATAAAGTGAATGAAGAAAAGGAAAGAACGATTAAAAGAGAGTCGTTTGAAAGGAAAGAAAGAACAGCAATGGACAGAAATGAGGACAGGAAGCACATGAGAATAAGAAAAAAGAGAATGAGAAGGAAAGATGTGGGTACTGGAGGAAAAGAAATGATAGCATGGCTATAGGCTGGAAAATAAAAATGAGAGAAACGAGGAAGGAAAAAAAAGTATGTACATCGAATGTGAAAACGACATGAAACGAAGATGGAAATGGTAAAGAAAACAAAAAGCGTCAAAGACCAAAAAAAAAAGAAGGAAGGAAGTAAAAGAACAGAAAGAAATACTTTAGAAATGATGAGAATAAAAAAGGAAGAGGAAGGGAAAGGGTAAAAATGGACAGAAGAGAAAAGAAAGGAAAATAAATAGTAAAAGAAAAGAGGGGGGATGAAGAGAGAATGGAGATGTAAGGCTTATTTTACGTGGGCTTTACATGTGTGTGTGTGTGTGTGTGTGTGTGTGTGTGTGTGTGTGTGTGGCGTGTATCAGGACGGGTTTGTTCACCCCTGACATGGCCTTCGAGGCCATAGTGAAAAAGCAGATCATTAAGCTGAAGGAGCCGTGTCTGAAATGCATCGACATGGTGATCCAGGAGCTCATCAACACAGTCAGGCAGTGCACTGCGAAGGTAGCGCATGCAGCCAGAGGGGGCGCTGTAGAGCACGCGGGGCAGGGCGGGGGGAGGGGGAGCGATCTGCACACGCTCTACATGCAGCAATTTACACCAGCTTCAATCACAGACCTTTGGTTCAGCATGGCTTCAGCATTCTCTATAAGCACCTGAAAGTGTTCACTGGAGCTGTGCAGGTCGCCCCAGATCCTCCACCAGGTCCTCCACCAGGTCTACCTCGTTCCTGAGCATGTCGAGGAGACTTCTCTTTAGACGAGCTTCTGGATTCTCAGGTTTCACCGTTATCACGGGTGCAGCGAAGTGATCTTCAGACGACAGAGGAGCTGAGATCATCTCAAATACACCAGCACACAGTTGAATTTATTATATGTACAGGGATAAATGTGTGCATGGATTAGACATGGATGATAGAGAGATGAGTGAGGGATGGATGGATTTATTAGATTGGTGGATGGTAGATGGCTGTGGATGGATTAGATGATGAGGGCTGTAGGGATAGAGGTCTGATGGTTATTTGACATCTACAGGAGGATTGGCAGATGGAAGAGTTTTAATATGTGGATCGAGGGATGAAATAAAGAGATGAAGTACACATTTGGTGGAATGGTGGAAGAATGAGAGAAAAACGGATAGATGATTAAAGGATAGATGGATTTATTAGATTGAAGGAATGAGCTAATGATGGATAGACTCAATAAAAAGGTAGGATGGATGAATAGAAGGATGGATGGATGGAATGTAGGTGACAGACATTTGAAGAATGAGCATGTTGTAAGAATGGGATGGATGAAGGGATGAAATGAAGTGAAGACTACATGATGGATGGAATAAAATAAAAGGTGGAATTGTGGATAGATGGATGGATGAAGTAAAGAGATATAACGGATATAAGGGATCATTTGATAGACCAGGTTAGACGAATGGAGGGATGTAAGAAATAGATGGATAAAGTAGAGAACTGCATTGTGTATAAAATGATGGATGGATTGCTTACGGGTGAATGAAATAGATAAAATAGAGAGACTGAATAATATTTGGATTTTTGTGGATGGAGGGATTGATCAGTTGACTCAGGTGTGTTTTGGATGAACACTGAATAAATAAATTTCCTGATGTAAATGAGATTTGCAGAAACCAGAAGCTCCTCTGATTTGAGGCCGTGTGTAGGGTGAAAACTAAACCTATTTCTCTCTCTTTATTTTCTTTTCTTTTCTTCTTCGTCCCTCTTTTACCCTGCATTTACCCTGTGTTTGTATCTATTCCCTCTCTCGTACCTGGCCACCTTTCCCTTTCAATACCTGGTTATATAATTCACAATTCCCCCCCCACATTTCCCATGATCCCTCAGGACAGGCTTGTTCACCCCAGACCTGGCTTTTGAGGCCATAGTGAAAAAGCAGATCGTAAAGCTGAAGACGCCGTGTCTCAAATGTGTGGACTTGGTCGTGACTGAACTCTCCGCCCTCGCCCACAAGTGCACGGAGAAGGTAAAGGGTGTGATACACTGGGACGGGGGAGGGGAATGAAAGATGGATTTAGAAATGGAGTGGTGGGATAGGTTGGATGATGGGCAGATAAATAGATGATGTGTTTGCCCAGCACTAATGGATAGATGGCTTTGGATGGATAAGATGATGTGGTGTATTAGTTCTATGGCTGGATGAATAAGATATAAGGGTGGATTAATAAAATGAAAGTTAGAAGAACAGCTGGATAGAGATGCATTAGCCTGAGGGTGGATGGGTTTGATATAGATGAATTGATAAATGAGTGGATTAGACAGATGTAGTGGTTAAATAAGTGCATGTATGGTTTGACAGATGGAGAAACCAATGGAGGAACTGACAGAGAAGGGTTAGGTGGCTGGATGGGTTGGACTGATGCAGGGGTTGGGACAGGCACATGGGTAGACTGATGTTGTGGTTGGGCAGGTGGATGAGGTAGACGGATGTTGGGGTTGGGCAGGTGGATGAGGTATACTGATGTTGGGGTTGGGCAGGTGGATAAGGTAGACGGATGATGTGGTTGGGCAGGTGGATGAGGTAGATGGATGTTGGGGTTGGGCAGGTGGATAAGGTAGACGGATGTTGGGGGTTTGGCGGGTGGCTGAGGTAGACGGATGTTGGGCGGGTGGTTGGGTTAGACGGATGTTGGGGTTGGGCAGGTGGATGTGGTAGACGGATGTTGGGGTTTGGCAGGTGGATGGGGTATACGGATGTTGGGGTTGGGCGGGTGGATGAGGAATACAGATGTTGGGGTTGGGCGGGTGGATGAGGTATACTGATGTTGGGGTTGGGCGGGTTGATGAGGTATACTGATGATGGGGTTGTGCAAGTGGATGGGGTAGACGGATGTTGGGGTTGTGCAAGTGGATGGGGGTAGACGGATGTTGGGGTTGGGCAGGTGGATGAGGTATACTGATGTTGGGGTTGGGCAGGTGAATAAGGTAGATGGATGATGTGGTTGGGCAGGTGGATGAGGTAGACGGATGTTTGGGTTGGGCAGGTGGATGGGGTAAACGGATGTTGGGGTTGGGCGGGTGGATGAGGTAGACGGATGTTGGGGTTGGGCGGGTGGATGGGGTAGACGGATGTTGGGGTTTGGCAGGTGGATGGGGTAGACGGATGTTGGGGTTTGGCAGGTGGATGCGGTAGACGGATGTTGGGGTTTGGCAGGTGGATGCGGTAGACGGATGTTGGGGTTGGGCGGGTGGATGAGGTATACGGATGTTGGGGTTGGGCGGGTGGATGAGGTAGACGGATGTTGGGCAGGTGGATGTGGTAGACGGATGTTCGGGTTGGGCAGGTGGATGGGGTAGACGGATGTTGGGGTTTGGCGGGTGGATGAGGTATACGGATGATGTGGTTGTGCAAGTGGATGGGGTAGACGGATGTTGGGGTTGTGTAAGTGGATGGGGGTAGACGGATGTTGGGGTTGGGCAGGTGGATGAGGTATACTGATGTTGGGGTTGGGCAGGTGGATAAGGTAGACGGATGATGTGGTTGGGCAGGTGGATGGGGTAGACGGATGTTTGGGTTGGGTGGGTGGATGAGGTATACGGATGTTGGGGTTGGGCAGGTGGATGAGGTAGACGGATGTTGGGCAGGTGGATGGGGTAGACGGATGTTCGGGTTGGGCAGGTGGATGGGGTAGACGGATGTTGGGGTTGGGCAGGTGGATGGGGTAGACAGGTGTTGGGCAGGTGGATGGGGTTGACGGATGTTGGGGTTGGGCAGGTGGATGGGGTAGACGGATGTTGGGGTTGGGCAGGTGGATGGGGTAGACGGATGTTGGGGTTGGGCAGGTGGATGTCGTATACGGATGTTGGGGTTGGGCAGGTGGATGGGGTAGACGGATGTTGGGGTTGGGCAGGGGTTGGGTTTATAGCCAAACATTTGGCTATGAATGTGTAAATATTACTGTTTGTAAGCTGTAAAGATGAAAAACGCTTGTGTTCACACCTTCCATGCAGTCGTACTCACAGTGATGCTCCACCCTAAAACCCCTAAATCTCACTTCCTGCCTTTGGAGAATCCAATCAGATGATTTCATCTTCGCCCAATCCAGCACTCGTGCTGTTAATGATCATCTTTTCAGAATATACTCAGTAACTTTACCCACAATCCCTTTTCCCAGCCTTCACTAAGAAAAACAAATTAAAATCTGACTTTGACCTGAAGCTGGATTTCCTTCCTTCTTTTTCCTGACTCACACTTCTAGAGCTGCACATGGACCTCGCTTCATTAACACCAGATCTCTAATAAATCCAGGTTCTGGAGCTGCACAGTTTCATCCTCTGCTCTAATCGTCGCTGTGGCTTTTTAAAAAACAATATAACAACATTCACTGCTCATTTCTGCTAACGCTCCTGTGTGATTTTGTTCCGATGCTGCGCTAGCGCTGGGCTAACTGAAGATTGATGATATCAGATTGATGTTGATGTATGTGTTGATGCACTGGTGTGTTTATTAGCTGAGCTCATATCCTCGGCTGAGGGAGGAGACCGAGCGGATTGTCACCACCTTCATTCGAGAGAGGGACAGCAAGACTAAAGACCAGGTGTGTGATCGTCTAGACAAAAGTCATTTACTACGACAGAGCAGTCAAAGTGCAGCGAACCGAAATGTGCCATAATCATTAAACTGCTGAGTAAGGGATTTAGCTGAACCCGGTTACCCTAAATTTCCCAATCCATCCTAGAAGGTTCCTCAAAATAGCCGTTGTGAAATCAGCATGTAGGATATTCTGTAGAACATCAGCAAAAGATTTAATAATAATCATATTACATAAATGAAGCAAAAATGAAGCAATGAACTCAATGAGTGGTGAAGAATGTTCTCCAATCTGGAATGTTCTTCAGCTTCCTGCAAATGCTGGGATGAACACAGCTCTACTCTCAATGGTTTGTGAGATTTAGATAAACAGTTTTTTTCAGATGCACTTCACTGGATTCTGAAGAGATTTCTGAAAGCAGTTTAAGTGTCTGAACCTTGTAGTGGAAATGTCCTACTTTCTTAGTGACCAATTTACTCATTAACTAAATATCTTTTTCATATTTGAGCTTTGGATTTCATGAGGCTCATTCAGAAAGTGGTAGCTCAGGTGGTCCACATATAGGCTCTTCTCTGTTCTGGCACCGAGGTGGTGGAATGAACTTCCCCTAGATGTCCGTACAGCAGAGTCCCTGATTATCTTTAAGCGACGACTGAAGACCTACCTCTTCCTGAAATACTTAAATTAGCACTTTCCAAGTTTGTAGAATTC
Source organism: Silurus asotus (assembly GCA_024362625.1). NCBI lineage: Eukaryota > Metazoa > Chordata > Actinopteri > Siluriformes > Siluridae > Silurus > Silurus asotus. The sequence goes on along the minus strand of MU551601.1, from coordinate 590,163 downwards.
GAGTTATATTTATATTGAGTTTGTAATCTTGCGTACCAGTGTAAGATTTATTCACTACTAGAGACGTTTGTACGTCGCTCTGGATAAGGGGTCTGCTAAATGCCGCAAATGTAAATGTAAATGTATTGGACTTCTGATCAGAAGGATGCGAAGCTGCCATTGTTGTGCCCTTGAACAAGGCCCTTGTAAAAAAAAAACACTACATGTGAAATAGTACGAAAAATGAAAGAACAATATTGAATCTGGAAAATAATATGAATAAATTAGGACGTATAGTTGTTAAAATGAATTAATAAATAATAAATATACTGCAGTGCAGATTGATGTATAAAAACAAACAGCACGTGGCGTCAGTGATTCGCCTCTAGAGGCCGCTCTCGTAATGATAGCTGACCAGAAACCGGAAAAACTATCCATTTGGATTTTTGCTGATAGTTCCAGATTAAGAGCATCTGCCTAAATGTACTTAATAAATAAAACCACTTTTTAATGAGCTTCACGTGTGAGATTTTATTTAGCTATAATGGTGGTAAAGTCAGGTAGTGATGAGTGTGTGTGTGTGTGTGTGTGTGGTAGGTGATGCTGCTGATTGACATCGAGCTCTCCTACATCAACACCAATCACGAGGACTTCATTGGATTTGCGAAGTGAGTGAACTTTTGATCCTCAAACTATCAGTGTTGTTCACACCGGCTCTGATGGTGGAGAATGGTGGTGATGATGATGATGATGATGATGATGATGATGTCATTCCCCTTTGTTGATTAGCGCCCAGCAGAGTTCCACTGTGACTAAGAAGAGAGCCGTTCCCAACCAGGTGCTTCTGCGCTCCACACAATGCATTAGTTCTTCTAATTAGCGTATTTATTTCTTGGCTGTGTGATAGGGCGTGGACTTTCTGCTC
>MU551601.1:556759-586759 GCA_024362625.1 Silurus asotus | reverse complement strand
AGTGTTCAGCTTCTGGGTGAAATGTCACTTTACATTAACATGTTTACGTGTTTTTCTAACGTTAGCCTGGTGCTAGTTTTCATCTATTATGGTTTAAAGAGCTAATAACCTGTCGTTAGCTGTTCGCTAATCCCATGCTAATACCATGCTAATCTCTAACTTTGCTAACGCTAATTAGGGACCTAAACTGGAAGAGTTCATGAACAGTGCCTTAAGTGAAACACTCAGACACTCCTTTTGTACAGATTTCCGTACGCTTTTACACTTCGAACTCGGGTTTCGTTCCTGCAAAAAATAAATAAATAAATAAATAAAAGCCAGAAAAAGCCTCAGAGACGAAAACGGCTCTAAAACCGCAGTCTTCAGCTAATCGAATGCAGCTTTAAGGGACCTAAACTGGAAGAGTTCATGAACAGTGCCTTAAGTGAAACACTCAGACACTCCTTTTGTACAGATTTCCGTACGCTTTTACACTTCGAACTCGGGTTTCGTTCCTGCAAAAAATAAATAAATAAATAAATAAAAGCCAGAAAAATCCTCAGAGACGAAAACGGCTCTAAAACCGCAGTCTTCAGCTAATCGAATGCAGCTTTAAATATGATGGGCGGGGCCAGTGAGAGAGGAAAAGGGGGCGGGGCTACATGTGTGAATAACTTCAAAGAGCTTAAAACATTTTCGAATTGCGCTAAAATCGCCAAACTATAGCTACGTTCATCACAACAAGAGCCGAACGTGCACGTAAACTCGCGGTCTAGTGCTAATTATATACACTCCGGCCAAAAGTATTGGGACACCTGACTTTTTCACCCATACAATTATATAAAACGTCTTGAGATGCATGAAATTCTGCCTTCACTTGAACGAGGAGAACCTCGTTCATCCCAGGCCTCCTCACCTTCTCACCTACCTGACTTTACCAAAGTCTCCACAAACATCTCGTGGAACATCTACCCAGAGTGGAGCTTATTATAACAGTAAATGGGGAACAAAGTACAAAATCTTATGATCAGGTGTCCACAAACTTTTGGTCGTGGTGTTTTTTTTGCGATGTTGTGGCGTTTAGTCGCTGTGCTTTTTTTTCTTTCCTAAATGTGGAATTTTGGAACAGCGATGGTGTTTGGAGGCTTGAAATAGTTTAGAACTTTAATTATAACTTTTTCGCTGCCACTTTATTACACAAGCTTCAGTCGTTTATATCTGATTGAATTTCTTTTGCTATTTTCTTGTCAATGCATTTTTTTTCTTTAGCCTCATTATTTTACAAATCGTTTATATATTATTATTATTATTATTCGCTTTTTTTATTATTGAATATTTTGTATTTTGACCATCGGTGCCTTGTCCTGACGTTATCTAATGTCCTGACTTTATCTAAGTGCCTGCTTCATGTCGATGTTGCTCAGTAATGCAGATAAATGCAATGAAAAGGAAAAAATACGAGACAAAGGGAAAATAAATAAATAAATAAATCTCATTAACGTCTTTCTTGAAGATTTTTATTTTTATTTGTTAACTTCACATTAGTTACAGCGTAAATGATCGTAGCAGAGGGTTAACATTGTTCAGGTATTTATTTATTTATTAATTATTAAAGATATTTCATCTTATAGTATATTCCGTTTGAACAGACTAAAGTCCTCGTAGCATTTAAAGCTAAACCGGTAGCTCTAGCGTCATGTACGAGGTGGTATCAAAAAGGTTTAAGACTAACGGTATAACTGGTGCTGTTCTGACCCACGTGTCTTCCCACGTCTGCAATTCCGTCACGGAGATCTGGCGCAAATCGCTGAAGATGCTGGGACACGCTCCAGAAGAACACTAGGGGGCGCTGTATTATTGTGTAAGTGTGTGTATATCAGTGTGAGGGAGAACGTGTGTGTGTGTGTGTGTGTGTGTGTGTGTGTGTGTGTGTGTGTGTGTGTGTGTGTGTGTGTGTGTGTTGGATCATTTGATCTGGATGTAGGTCGCAGGGACGTATCCTATATTTCCGTTTGCCTTCTTGACACGAACCCATCCATCCCCCATGTCCTCCTCCAACACGCTGAGATGCTCCCCGGCCTTCATGCTCACTTCCCCAGACTTCACACCTGTGTTAATTTAGACGAGACACAGGAGATGATAAAGGAGATGCAGAACTCCAGTTTATTTGGTGATTAAAACGTTGTTTTACCGTTAAAGTCGTAGAGAGCGAGACAGTGCTCAATCGCCACATCTTCATCAAAGTCTTCATCATAGCTGCTGGGGAACTGGACCTGACTTTCCACCTGTTCAGGGGGATGCAGCAACTGTGGACTTGTAGAGACGTAATATGGGCTACACACACACACACACACACACACACACACACACACACACACACACACACACACACACCATGTGAGACACAGAGACAAGAAGTTGTTTTGCTGATCGTACAATTCATAAAGGAGATGGATTATTGCACTCGTATTCTTTTTAATACACACACACACACACACACACACACACACACACACACACACCTGTTCTGGTTGTTGTTGTTTGTAGAGACACCTCCAGCCTCACAAAGCCAAGCCTGCACAAAAACAGTGTTGCTGTTCAAACAAACCCTCGCCCCCTGCTGGACATTATTATATTCTACACTTCAGAATGGAATGCAGTTGTGTGTCTGTGTGTGTGTGTGTGTGTGTGTGTGTGTGTGTGTGTGTTTCTACCTGGTATCTGGACAGATCCCCCGTCAGCCGGTGGATGTTCTGTGTGGTTTCGTTGATTTGAGGTTCCAGGCTGGCCGGATCTCCAAGCTGATTGTTCTGCTCATACACACGCCTCATCTTATTCAGAGCCTCGCTGTACACATCATCATCATCATCATCATCATCATCACTATTATCAATATCATGATCTTTATCTTCATCTTATTCAGAGCCTCGCTGTACACATCATCATCATCATCACTGATGCTCACATTGTGTGTGTGTGTGTGTGTGTGTGTGTGTGTTTTAAATTCTACCTCTGGTCTGTCTCTTTCTGCAGCTCCTTACTGACTTCATCAATTTTCTCCTGAAGACGTTTTTTTCTCTGGTCTAAGGGCAAGTGTGTAAAATCCTCTAATTGATGGGGCTACACACACACACACACACACACACACACACACACACACACACATGTAGAGCGTTTATTCTTACACTACCTATATTACCCCCTGTATTATCATCAGTAGCAGGATTATTACCGTGTTTCGGTCGACAGCGCCCCCTTGCTGTAAAGGAAACAGAGCATCATAATCACCAAGTTTACACACATTTCAACATCACAACCATTTTCATATAATATCTAATATCAAATAGAAATATTATAATTTTTAGAGATTTAAAATCCATCATTATGCAGTGCAGGGTTTCCACCTGTCAGCGTTCACATCCACTCATGTTTAATAGAGTTGGTGCTCTACAGAAGAAGATCTTCCACTCCAACCCATGGAAAGAATTTCTGCCCTTAAAATCAGATTTCTATATAAACTGTACAATTTTGTCTGTCCCACACGGATGGGACGTCTGTTTGGTTAATGAGGACTCCGTAATGATCTGGTGATGTCTCAATAGGTGCATGTGCAGGTCCTTTAAAAGTTACATGTAGAATGAATGCATTTAGTAACTCAAACCGATGCAGGTTGTTTCATTGTTCGATTATAATACTACAATAATTTCACATTTTATTAGCTTCACCTTAGAGTTAATAAAATGGCCAATGGAGCAGATGGACATCGTTATCATGGTCACAGATTGTAGGTTGTTTTGGATTTTTATTTAATGCATGTACAGTACAGACCAAAAGTTTGGACACACCTTCTCATTCAAAGAGTTTCTTTATTTTCATGACTATAAAAATTGTAGATTCACACTGAAGGCATCAAAACTATGAATGAACACATGTGGAATTATATATGGAATAATATACATAACAAAAAAGTGAACTGAAAATATGTCATATTGTAGGTTCTTCAAAGTAGCTCATCAAGAGAACGCCAAGAGTGTGCAAAGCAGTGATCTAATCAAAAGGTGGCGACTTTGAAGAATCTTCAATATGACATATTTTCAGTTCACTTTTTTGTTATGTATATAATTCCATATATAATTCCACATGTGTTCATTCATAGTCATGAAAATAAAGAAAACTCTTTGAATGAGAAGGTGTGTCCAAACCTTTGGTCTGTACTGTACATTGCTTTTGGTGTTCATACAAACTAAATATTGATAAATTCACCATTAGTAAGAAAATCCCATTAGGTCAAATGTAATCTAATCGTTAGTGTATGGGATTTTTTCATGCTTATCCGCATTATCACTCATAAGTACAACCTTAATTTAATTTAATTGCATATAAAGCAGTTGGTTATAATTGTTTATTCCTGATGAGCGACGCAATAATTCGAATTTTAGGTAATTTATTAGTACCTATGTGTACAGAATTGCTACTTAAATTTCAGATCAAGTCGTAGAACTTTAGTTACAGTAATAATGCTCATGTTATAAAAGCCAGACATAAAAAAGTCATTTATATGTAAAGAATTGTGCAGTGTTTATGTTGAAGTTCAATCTGACAAACAGAAAGTGATGATGCTGCTATAGGTATATTTTAGAGGCTTGTTTAATTACTCTTAGTGTGTGTGTGTGTGTGTGTGTGTGTGTGTGTGTGTGTGTGTGTGTGTGTGTGCATATCAATATACCTTGTTCTTTTTAAACAGCTGTTTGATGCGGACTTTTGGCGTGTGGTGTGGGTGCGTCTCCACAACTGCAGGTTTGAGTCCTTGACTGTAATCTTCGAACTCCACATCAGCAGGGGGCGCAAGACCTGATTTATACTGCTCTATGACCATTTGTGAGTCCTGAAAACACACACATGCACATAGCTGTAGGTTGTCGTGGTTCTGTTTTATTTGTTTATCTGTTTGTGTTTTACTGTGTGTGTGTGTGTGTGTGTGTGTGTGTGTGTGTATACCTGTTTCTGCAACGTTTTGCTGCTGTGTGTGCTGATCTTCTCCAGACACTGGCTGATCGAAGGCAGGATTTTTTTCTCCATGTCAGCCAACAAGCTGTAACTTTGTGCCAGCGTTATGATTCTCGTCTCCTCCATCTGCTGCATCTTCTGAAGGACAAAGAAAAGGTGGGTGGAGTCAGAACTCTAAGGGTGTGTCCTTGTTTGTTTTTGTGTCCTTGCTTTTTCCAGCACTAAAAAGCGATACGTAACACTGCATCGTAACACCCGTATTAATCACCAAAACCCGCCTACTGTAACAGGACCAGGAAATCTGACCGACATTACAGAACAACCAGGTTTTTACCTCCTTCTGTCCTCCGTCACACTTTCAGAACCTTTAAAGATGAGATTCTGTACCGAGTGTGTGCATCTAAAGATCCTGAAGTTTGTCACCAGAAAAGTGCACAAAATATCGTCCCCTTAAGGCAGCATACAAACACAACCATATGCAAAGTTTTTGTACTTTGATTTGAATTAAATTTGTGAGTTTAAAAAGAATCGCACAAGTAACGGCTCTTGAAAGTGGGCGTGGCTAACAGCGCAACAATATTGCAAATAATTTAGTTTCATTAAAAACATATATATATATGCAACTTGCTGCAGAATCTTCCGTATGGAGTAAAGATGTTGGAGCACACAAGGTTCGTCTCTTGATTTTCTTTTCAACAAAATAGAACGATACTCCACCCACTAATAATGGTTACTATGGCAACTAGTAGTCAAAATACCTACTTGCAGGCAATAAAGTCACCCTAGAGATTTGGGTTGTCATGAATCTGAGAAATAACCACAGTGTGTGTGTGTGTGTGTGTGTGTGTGTGTGTGTGTATGTGTGTGTGTGTGTGTGTGTGTGTGTACTCACATTGAGTATTGTAGGAATCTCTGTGTGATAAACTCGGTCCTGCTCCTTGTTGTATTTCTGCAGTTGCACAGCGTATTCATTCTTATACTCATCAGAGGCATCCAGACGCTGACGAGCGTTAATCCGGACCTGACACACACACACACACACACACACACACACACACACACACATATTAGTAAATGGTAAAATCTCTTGACCAATGTATAGTCAAGTGTGTGTGTGTGTGTGTGTGTGTGTGTGTGTGTGTGGGTGGATGGGTGGGTGTATACCTTATCTACATCTGCTTTGGTGGAGGTGGGGTCTTGTTCTGTCTTTTCTGCTAGCTGATTGACTTTCTCCGCTTCTTTCCACTCCTTTTCGAAGCGCTTCTTACTCTACACACACACACACACACACACACACACACACACACACACACACACACACACACACACCTATAAATAAATACACACATACAGACACCTATAAAGAGATACAACCCCAAATCCAAAAAAGTTGTTGCATGGCCATGTTTCCCTCTGTGTAGCATCTGTTGTTCGTACACACTTAGGAACTGAGGAGAGCAGATGCTAAAGTTTTGTGAGAAGAATGTTGTGCTCATTCCACAGACACTAATGCACCACCATATCACCAGAGATGTGGCTTTTTGAAGTAAGTGTTTATAACAAGCTAGATGGTCCCACTCCTCTTTAGTCAGTATATTTAAATGAGCTTTGCCCCAGAGAGGATGTCTTCTTCTTTGCAACACACACACACACACACACACACACACACACACACACACACACACACACTTACGCTCTCGAGCTGTTTGTGGCAGGTCTCCAGGTTCTGGTGGATTTTCTTCACATCATTCAGATACTGATACAGAGAGGAAACATTCACCTGTCAATCATGCATGTTTCTATAGCAACCGTTTACTGTCTAACACACACAAACAGTAGGTACACAAACAACTGTCTCTGTCTTATCTCTCCCTTTTTTTCTGTTTTTTTCTCTTTCATTCCTCGGCTCAGTTTTTGCTCACTCCCTCACAGTCTTCCTTTTCCAGGTTCTTTCTTTCTTTCTCTCTCTTTCTCTCTCTCTCTCTCTTTCTCTCTCTCTCTCTCTCTCTCTCTCTCTCTCTCTCTCTCTCTCTACATCTCTCTCTCTTCACCTGTCTCCATTACTCCATATACTTCTCTTTTTTCCATTTGTCCTTGGTTGTTTTTCCCTAATTTTTTCTTTTTCTTTCTTCCAACCTCTCAATTTTTCTTTCTTTCGTTCTTTCTTTCTTTTGTTCTTTCTTTCTTTCGTTCTTTCTTTCTTTCTCTTTCTCTTTCCATTCTTTTTCTCTTGTCACCATTTTCTCTTTCGCTCTTTCTCTGTAACTCCATCTCTTTCTCTTTCCCTCTCGTTCTCGTTATTTTCTTTTCTTTCCTCTCTCTCCATCCATCGCCACCACTCCCCAAATCCCCTCCATGTTCCTCACACTCTTTCTCTCCTGTTTGAGTTCCTGCATGTACTTGCTGAGCTCCACACAGATGTTCAGGTTCATGTTCTCGGCCACGTTTTCCCGGTGCGTGGCGCACTCGTTCAGCTCGGTCAGCAGTTCCTGAAACGCCTGCTGATTGGAGAACCTGAGGGCACATGACCACGAACACAACACCTGGTTGGTTCAGAGGTGAATTATTGAGGAACAAATTCATTCATTCAAAGTGAACACACTCACTTCATCTCCTGGTCTTCTTTACTGCCTCGTCTGGAATATTTCTTATAAAGACCCCTTAACACACACACACACACACACACACACACACACACACACAGATTTGCAATTATTAGATTTTCTGTAAGGAGTAGGACTTTTTTAAAAGGTTCATGTTCCTGATGGATCGTGATCTGCTTTGAAGGAACTTACTCACCCTGAAGAACGCTAATCCATGTGTTATACACTTAGTACTGATTCTACACTGGAGATTTAGAGAATCCTAAAAGATTCCTTCATTCCAAGGTTGAAATCTGTAGTCTGGTGACTTCAGAAGTTTTGAAACTCTTTTCTGCAATGTAATTTCTCCCACAATGACCTTCAAACAAAGAACCAATCGGAGAGCCGAACCTGATGATGTGAGTAACGTGACGACTTCAAACCAAAAAGAAAACGAGACGGGAGGAAGATGATCAGGAGATCAGGAAGAGACACATAAAGTTATGGATGGAAAAGTAGTGTTTGTATGACGTTTTAATTACCAAGGCGTCATGAGCCAAATGCACGCTTCAGATTGTTTTACAGATGGTCTTCAGACCGTTACATGACCGAGTTTGTTGCATAGAAACAAGAGGAACATACACGTGTCTCTCAAACACCATAAAGTCTCGGGGTTTCACACTTTTCACAGCTACAGTACAAGTGAAGAAATGATTTGAGGTCATGAAGTTCTTCTCAGGATGTTAACTGGGATGTCGGAGTTTAAAGTAAAATCCTATAACACATTGCAATCATGGAAAGTTGGTACTCAGCTTGAAGTGGAACTATTCTGCTGTTGATTTTGACTTAAACTAGAGTTCCTTTATTAAATGTTCGATATACAATGTGAGTCTTAATGACTTTTAAGTGAAACGTGTTAAAGCAAAAACATTTCTATAATGTATGTAACTTAAATATTTGAAATGTTGGGGTTTCCTCAGAGACCGATGAGGAAAGTTTCATCCTGCATGACAATTAAAACAGGTGGTTTTCCTTATTAACTAGGAAACTCATAAACCTCTATATCTCTCTATATTTCTCAAAAACCTCTATATTTCTCTATATTTCTCATAAACCTCTATATTTCTTTATATTTCTCATAAACCTCTATATTTCTTTATATTTCTCATAAACCTCTATATTTCTCTATATTTCTCATAAACCTCTATATTTCTATATATTTCTCTATATTTCTCATAAACCTCTATATTTCTATATATTTCTCTATATTTCTCATAAACCTCTATATTTCTTTATATTTCTCATAAACCTCTATATTTCTCTATATTTCTCATAAACCTCTATATTTCTATATATTTCTCTATATTTCTCATAAACCTCTATATTTCTCTATATTTCTCATAAACCTTTATAAATTTCTCCACTTTCTAACAGTCATTGTGTCTCCACACAGCTGGCAAGTTTGTGAGTTACCCAGCAAACAGCATCCGCACTGTCTAATCTGGGTTTCTTTCCATTAGTAACAGGTTGTTCATCACCAATTCTTCATTTTAAACAGATCTGGTACATGACTCATGGTGTCCCAGAGAGCGATTTCTAGCGTTTTAAGGATCTCCTGTACCACTCGGGGTTACGGGTTTCTACAGAGTGATCTGTTCATCATTTTGTAATTAGACGTGTTAGAGAAAATAGATTTCAATTTTAGCGATCATTCTGTTCTAATCCTTTGTAAAACCACGCCCCTTTTCCCCGATTTATAATCTGGAGACGGAGGATGCCGGTTTAGGTGAGATCACTTGCTTGAGTTGCTTGGTGTAGTTCTGCTCGATATCCACTCGCTCCCTCACGAACTTCACGTAGCGATCAATCAGGTCCAGACCCAGCTGTGTGTGCTTCTCAATGGCATCAGGCTGGTCCTGAAAAACACGCCAAACACACCACACCACACCACACACACACACACACACACACACACACACACACACACACAGTTGCATTGTCTTACAATTGCTTGTGAGGACCTTCTATTGACAAATAATCCAGATGAATATCTGAATGCAGTATGCAGGGTGGTCTCACATTCTTGTGGGGACATTTGGTCCTCATCAAGATGCAAAAACATGCCCCCCCCACACACGCACACGATCTTGTCTGACAAGTCTGTTGTTTGTTTTCATTCCTCATGATATGTTACCATCGAAAAGCACAAACACACACATACACACGCACGCACACACAACATTCTTTGTTTGGGATCTTTCTCCTGTAAAAAAAGCAGCACATTTTCCAGGTTTGTGTAACACCAGAAGAACCAACACTCCACTGCACTGCTACTGCACTAAACACAGTTCTGGATCCTGATCAGTCACGAGATGGTGATTAATCCTCCATAACAGCAGCTCTGGCAGCAGTGCAGGTTTATACGTATGTGTGAACAGCTCATGTTTCGCAATAAACACTTAGAAATCAGGAGATGTTAATGCAGCATTTTAAGGAAGGAGTCTCCAGTCCTAGCAGTGAAGCTAGTAAAACACACACACACACACACACACACACACACACACACACACACACACACACACACACACACACACACATGCACTGTGTTTATTTCTTATATCAGAGCAGAAGGAATTCAGATGCATAGTTAGATGTTGTGAAGCGAGTGAGTCATGTAGAGTTTCATGGAGAACTGATTCATTGTTCCACAGTGAAGATAAAAGGATCAGTGCTGTAAAGGAAGTAAAATGGATTGAAAACCAGCGAATAGTTAATAAATCCACGCAAATGGTCCAGAATTGAACTCTGGAGAACGTGTCCTCCTCCAAACGCTCGTCCCAAAGGTTTTTACGGAGAGTCTCCAAAAATGTAAAGCTGCTCCGTGAAAATGAAAGCGTTTCAAATCAAACTTTTTGTGACGCAATTTTGTGGAAATCATACTGAGGATTAGAGTAGGTTCATACCTACTGCACGGTTCCTCTCATGTTCCTCATGCACTTCTTTAGCTTACACTGCATCATGATTACTTAGTAGGTATCTGCACTATCCGAAAACCTTTATAAGACTGGTTCTTCAACACACACACACACACACACACACACACACACACACACACACACACACACACACACATTCGGATTATCTTCAGTAACAGTAACAGGTAGGGAGAAGACATACCCAGAGTGCCGTTCCCCAATCCATAGCCTCAACTTCTCGTCCAGGAAGAAGCCCTGATCTGGATTAAAGCTTTGATCTGATACTGTGCAGCTCCAAAGGTCGACTTTATGCCTCCTGTTGTGTCCTGTGAACGAGGCGGGGCAACACTCCGTAACCTCTCATACAACAAGGAGCCTCAACTGTTAACCCAACCTCCACACACACACACACACACACACACACACACACACACACACCTAACCAGTGTCTGTATTTCCTGATCCTGGACAAACCGGCTCGGCTGTCTACCTGTATTTCTTCTTTCACTTAAACACACCACAGTTTTCCTACTTAAACACACAATATATCAGGCACAAATGTTTTTTTCCTCCTAAAGTCCACTAAAGTTCAAATATTAGTTATTAGACGTTTTAAGGCTCACGGTTGATGGTGTGATCATCTGCATGACTGGAGACACAAAGTGTTACACTAAGCATCCTACATCTTCCAAGTCTGAGCAACTTCAACTGGAGATCACTGTGTATATGTACTTGTTCTTGGTTGGACTTACAGTTTTAATAGGACTCGTGTGTGTGTGTGTGTGTGTGTGTGTGTGTGTGTGTGTGTGTGTGTGTGTGTGTGTGTGTGTGTGTGTGTGTTTAGGTCGGAGCTTGAAAAGGGTGCAATAACTAATTACATACCTGATTAACTCATAAACTGATGAAATATCAACCTTTCAAATGGTGAAGTCTGACACCTTGTGGTGAAATTTGTCATTGCATTACAAAAACATTAAAGTTTAAAGCAGAGGCAGTGAACTCGCTGGCACCTGGTCACCCCCAGGGCATGGTCTATAAATAGGACTAGTCATCATGGAGCTCGGTCTACAAATGAATTGTGTTGCTGTTTTAATGAATCAATAACACTTGCATTGATGTAGATTTGAAAATGACAATGTTGCATATAAAATGTAAAAAAAAAAGTTTTACCCACAATAATTTACTGGTTCTCATTTGGAACCTAACAAGTTAGTTATTTTGGAAATCCGCAGCGGGACAGAAAGTTCAGGAACGTTAGGAATAACATTTTAAACTATGTTTTCACTAACAAATGTATGTATTAAATGTATTAAAGTGACGTAAAGTCTAGATGAATTCACCATGTTACCATAGAGGCTGCCAGAGGTTTTGAGACTGTTGGTGTCCACTGGTTTAGAGGTTCTTAGAGGGCTGGAACTTGAACTCACAACCTTTGGATCCATAGACCTTTGCTTTAACCACTAAACTCCCACCTCCCCAGGAGGAGCTCCATTACGTGCTGTGTTTTGTGCTCAGTGTTATCATGGCTCACTTCAGCTCATAGGAATGTTTTCTCAAAGTTTCTGAATACTTTATAATCCCAGAATTCCTGATATACACAGAGCAGATTACATGACCTTGTTCCAGGACTGGTTTTTGGTTTGTTCATGTTTAGGGAACGGGCGACACTCTCGTCTCGAGACGCTTACGAGTTTCTCCTTCCCTCTGTACCACCTGGTGGAGAAGGCCGAAGTGTGGATTTGTGCATTTTTATTCAATTCAGTACACTTGTATAATATATTAAGCCATTTTTAATTTTTTTATGAACTCAATTATTATCAGAAGAAGCGTATCATCTCCAGTGTTTGTGATTGTATGAAAATGTTCACATAAACAGGGACACTGGCCTAGTGAAGGACACACAATAACAAGCCCACACAGGGGGATGATGTAAACATGTCCAAATACAAAGGACAAATACGTCTCTTTTAGAAACTCTGAAATGTCTGAAGGACTTTTATAAAATCTTTCTAATCATCTATACATTTTATTTACTCACATCATTAAATATATGCCCCAAACTACTGAAAAACCTCACCTTGTGTTCTTCCCTAAACTGATAACACAACGTTGGAGACACACAATTGTATCTGACATCTTCAATTGATCTAGGAGATTTAAACCTGTTCCAGAATGACAATGCTGCTGCACACAAAGCCAGCTTCATGAAGATCTGGTTTGAAAGACGTGGAAGATCTCCTGCTATTGAGCACCAAAACTATTGGGATGAATGTGAACACTGACCGCACCCCAGACCTCCCCACCTTCTTACCCACATCACTACCTGACTTTAGTAACACCCTTGTAGCTGAATGCATCTCCAGAAAATCCAGTGGAACATCTTCCCAGAAGAGTGGAGCTCATTAAAACAGCACATGGAAACTAAATGTGTGAACTGGGTGTTCAAAAAGAAGCACATGGCAATCTGATGGTCAAAAACCTGCCATATAGTGCAATTTGTTTGTTTTTCCTGACAGCAAACACCATTTCTATATCCAAATGTCAGAGGCCCCGCCCACTTTAATATGGACAGATGTAAAAACTGTGCTTTTCTGCTTGAAAACAATGCAAATGAAAAGAAAAAAATTGTATCGAACGAAAAATAATGGTGATTTAAAATATTTTACTTTGTTCTGTGACTTTTCTGTCAGAGTGTCGGATTTGATGCTGATAGTAAACTTAGTCTGTAATGCTGAGTGACTGGATTTAAACAGGTCACATGACTAAAAATAAATCAATAATCCTGAATAGATCAGTCCACACTACAAACCCAACACATGGAGATGTTTTGGAAAATTGACCATCCCAGTATGCGTTGTTTTAAACGATCTGGATTAATGTGGGCGTATCCTGAAGTCTGTCCAATCAGACAAATTCCAGCCATGAAGAGATTTTACCTCATAAAAACCCACAAACACACAGTCCAAACCGAAACCAAGTCCAAACCGCATCCCATCCAACAGGAGAAAAGCTTTGCCTTGATTTCATCCAATCAGAAATAAACTTTTAGTTCCAGAAATTCCATATAATTATATATAAAATTCCAACATGTCTGTCCAATTAGACAAAAACCTGTCCAGCGCTTTAATCCAATCAGAGAAAACCTTTCCCGTGCTTTTATCCAATAAAAGAAAGCCTTTTCACCGCTTTCATCCAATCAGAGAAAGATTTTTCCCAGCCGCAGAAAAAAAGCTGTCCATGTCTTTCATCCAATCAGTGTAATCTGTTAGGATCTGACGTCCGGGTTCCTGTCACCTCAGTCACAGTCATGGTGTGAGGTCATTTGAAGGTCAGACTTCAGAGGTCTGAGCAGGCTCCAGTTTGTTGGAGAGGACGGTGAGGATCTTGTCAAATTTGTCATAGCGTTCCTTTCTGCCTGCCACAGATCCGGCATGACCCCAGAACAAACGCAGAGCAAACTCGGTGTGGAAGACCTCCAGCAGCTCCGGGATTGGCTCCCAACCTGCTGCAGAGGAAGATGAACAGATCAGACAGCCAATCACATTGCTCAGATTTCAACATGTAGTATCAGGAGTGCTCTTGGTAGTTTTTCAGTGATTGGTATGTAGCATTGGTTTTGTAGCGTGTATACCTGATAGCAGTTGGTGTGCGTGTTGTTGGTAGTCGTTAGCATGATTAGCGGTACGGCGTGAGGACTGTAGGATGTTGTAGAGGACCTGGCAACCTCTCTCACTGTTCTCCACTCCATCCTCTCCTTCCATCAGTTTTATCAATGGCACCATGTGAGGCAAGGACACAGGACCAGATACCACTGACTCTACACACCCCCACACCCCCACACACAAACACTCAAGGTTACATGATGACTATTGCATGTGGCTGATCAGAAACTTAAGACACACACACACACACACCATCACCCTCAGCGAGTGCCTTCATGAAGGGTTTCAGGTTTTTTTCGAACATCACAGCACTCTCGGTGTGGTTCCTCCTCAACACTCGCCACGTCATCTCCAACCGGATTATCTACAAAACACAAACACATCACATCTTACACATGTATATATACAACTCAGAGGTTAGAATGCAGGATCAGAAGGTTCTGCAAAATCCCAAAACTGCTTAGATATGTCACTGCTGGGCCCTTAAGCAAGGCCCTAACCCTCAACTGCTCAGCTGTATACACATCAGCCGCAAAAGTATGAGCATCTAAATAATATTGTGTTGGTCCCCTTTTGCTGCTTAATCAGTTGATCATTAACAGCATGAACTTCTTCAGCGGTTTGAGCTACAGGATCTCGTCTGTTGGATCAGACCACATGGACCAGCCTTTGCTCTTCAGGTGCATCAATGATCCCTGTCCCCTACGACTCTGTCACCGGTTCACCACTGTCCTTCCTTGAAGCACTTTTGATAGATTCTGAACACTGCAGACCAGGAACATCCCACAAGAGCTGGAGTTTTGGAGACTCTGACCCAGACTCTGACCCAGACGTCTAGACATCACAATTTGTCAAACTTGCTCAAATCCTAAGCTCGCCCTTTTTTTCCTGCTTATTACATCAACTTTGAGAACAAAATGTTCACCGGCTGCCTAATAAATCCACCCATTCCAGTTACAAGCTAAGACACATTATGGAACAGTATATGGAAGAAGAAGAAGAAGAAGAAGAGGAAGAAGAAGAAGATATGGGCTTTGACCCAAGCAACAATTTTTGAAAAAATTGTTTGTAAAAAAGTTTTTTAACGTCAGGCCAACATTAATGACTACAGGGTACAAGAATGGTATACATCGAGAGTGTCTGAATTGACACTGAGGTTCTGGAATGAAGTTCCTCTAGATGTTTGAATAGTTGAGTCACAGTAGCACTCTACATATAAAAAATCCTGCCTCCAGAAATACTTAGCAAAGAAAATTGCTAGTTTTTATTCCATATTCCTTCCCAACAGAATTTATAAACTGGTGGTCTTTTTACTTTGTGACCTAGTACACAGGTATCAGGGGACTTCAAAGCTCTGGATAATGGAGTCTGTAAAAAAACACAAATTTGATTGCATTCTAGTTGAGAAGCTGAGAGAAGCTAGCATCTGTCTGTGGACCAACTCTTTCTAATTATGTGAAGAAATAACAAACACAAGTATTAGCAAACTTCAGAGTGAGTGAGTGTGTGTGTGGATGGTCAGGAAAAACTTGATTCTGCAATTCCAAACATTCCTGCACTCAGTATAGACATTTTCATGGTGCACCATGTATAGAGTATAGCTTTGCCCTCTGACCTGCGGGAACTCAAGAGCCTTCATGACAGCGCTGAAGGCGTAGAGGTCTTGAGCAGTAGAACGCAAAGCCTGAGCCAACTGGATAACCTTATGAAGGACCAGTGCCCTCTGAATGACAGAGCCTGTGCAGCCCAGCACATCTATGGCCACACCCAGAGCTAACAGGTGATGTCTCTCCAACAGATCCTGTCTGAGCTGGCTTCCATGTGGCAGTGTGATGAGCTCCAGTCCTGAGTTCACGCCCATCATCCCCTTCTGCTCGTCCGTTACACCGGTCACACGTGCAACCTAAAGGAGCAAGTATTTAGATGAATTCTTAGTGAGTATTCAAATATCGAAAAAGTAATAATATTGAAAAGTATTTTCTAACAATGGTGTGCCATTTTAGAGGCCACCACTGGACAGCTGCTGGACTAAGAATGTTGGACTTAAAAGTGGTCTACAGTGTTTCTGAACTTGTGTGAAGATCATATATGAACTGTCATGATGCAATATTGATCAACATCATGTCAAGACAAGATTTGGCCTGACTTTCACAAATCCATCAGCTGGCCCTCATGAAATGCAAAGCACTTTGTGTAGAGCTCACACACAACATGTTGCACACATGGAAAACACACTATGCAACAAAGCCTGTGATTAAAGCATTGATAAACATTGCACTGCAAACTTGTGAGGTTGCAAAAGAGGTTCAGGTTATGTGCAACATAACCTCAGACATTATCTCTACTTTGAGAACTGAGGCCTATAGGTATTCCCTCGGGATGCATCCACCAAACCGCCACTGCTGGACCTTTTAAACCTCAACTACTGTAGATAAAGAAGTCTGTAAAAATACATGATTGTAAATGTAGTGAAAAGCATGGACCTTAATAGTAAAGAGAAACGTGTTTAACAAGGTGGAGTGTGGATTCACCTGGCAGTCCACACTGAGCATGTGCAAAGCGGTTGTGTTGGCGTCAGTAGAGGCAAACAGCTCTTTGAGTGTGTGTAGTACACCCTGCTCCAGCGGACGGTTGTTGTCGGGCAGCAGCAGCGAGCGGAACGAATCCAGCTGAATGGAAGATTTTGTTTCTTTCTCAGGACGGAGGAATCGCCAGTCGTCTCCGTTTTTTGCTACCTCCGTCGCTTTGTCCCTTTTATCCTTCTCCACCACTGATTCATTTTCATCCTCATCTTTCTCTGCCTCGAGAAAAGCAAAGCTGGTCTCGGTGATCCGCGCCCGGCTGTTCCATTTCTCCTGAGCACGGAGACGAGCTGCTGGACCTTTGGGCAGCATTGACTGAGGGATCTGAGTTCAAAAGTCAAAAGTGGAGAAATAATTTTCCGTTACAGAATTAAAAGGATTTAAACAATCAAAAAAGACACACACAAACCTGAGGCACGAGTTCATCATAGACTGAGGCGGGGTTGACTGAGATCCGTGGTATGGGTGGCGAGTTTGCTGGAAACAGGGCGGAAACTCTGAACGGTTTGGGTGGAGCCCGAGAATGCAGCTGTCCATCAGAACCACGGAGTGTGCAACCTCCTGTTGTTAATTGGCTGGGATTGTGTGAGTGGGTGGAGCTAGGGCTAAGTAACGGGTCGCTGCCTGTACGGAACACCGGGGAGAGAGGATCCGGTGCTGGAGTGCTCTGGGGTACAGCTGGAGCAGAAGGAGATCAGGATAAACACAACGTGTACGAGTGTGTGTGTGTGTGTGTACGGTTATGTGTGTGTACCTGGACGAAGATTGCTGTCTGATTGCGCTGACTGTAGAGACGGTTTTCCAACTGTCTCTAGATTAGCAGGCTGACTGCCACTTCTACACACACACACACACACACACACACACACTTTATTACACACTAAGCAAACTAAGCATTGTTGCATTTCAAACACATAGGCTAGTTAGGTTACTAACTAGCGAGCTAACTCGAGCTAGCTGAATAAATGAAATGAAACACAATTGTAAAAAAAGCAGTTGGTGTTGCTTACTTTTTTTTTCATAGCAATGCAAAATCATTTTCTCACACAATCCCTTTAGACCACCTTTAAAATCCTACCTGAGCAGGTTGTAATTGTTGACCTGAAGCATGTCCATATGTGTGGAGCTTAGACTCCTCCTCTTGCCCTTCGCTTCTGACCATCGAGGCGCTGGTGCAGAACTTGTACTTGATGGCCTCCCTGCCTGACGCTCATTGATGAGTCGCAGTGGAAGGGTGCGCGTGACAGGGTGACTGATGACAGCTCCAGAAGCCTGCGATATTGCCCGATGCCCACCGACGTGAAAGCGCACCAGAGCTGGAATATTGTCGAACTGATCATTCTCAAATTGAAACAGCTCCCTCGCGTAGCCCTACACACAGATACACAAACAGAGAAACACATACAATTCTGATATCTGTTATGTAATCCTCTAAATAAACCAGAGTCTACCAAACCCTGGGTGCTGATCCATACAGCTGGTAAGCACCTGGGGGACCTTTTCCTTCCAACCAAGCAGAAGTGGAGGAAACACAACACAAGGTTTTCTTTTTTGTTGTTTGTTGTTCTTGGGCCTTTACTCTTTACTTCAGTTTTTCATTACTACTCCTCTATGTATTACGGCATTGAGTGGTGTACCACTTAATCTGCTCTATTCCAAGACTATGTGACTAGAAAATTAGTCAAAAATAAACAGAGGGTGTAGACATGAGGGTGATCTTGTTTGGGCCAAAGATCCTGTATATAAGTGTAGATCTTTAAGTAGTAGAAGTATGAGGGATTACTTTGGTTTAAACAAAGCTACATGGGTTTACAAGTTTAGGCCTGTTTCAACACACCTGATGAAATTTACAGTGGTCTTGAAGATGAATAGCTGAGCAAGAATGAGTTTGACAGGCGATTGCACCAAGTTTAGCCAGAATGTAAATCTGTGCGCCAAGGAATTCTAGATATATCTGAGTAGACCAGAGTTTTGTGCAAATACCTGTTTAAAAAAGTTAATATATGCATTTACCTGCTATATCTGTCCAGGGAAACTGGGTGTACTTGTTTGGGCTAAAATGTTGAGGATTTATCCATTGGGTTAGAGAGTATAGGTGTATCTGATCGGGGTAGTGTGTGTAGGTGTATCTGATCAGGGTAGTGTGTGTAGGTGTATATGATTGGGGTAGAGAGTGTAGGTGCATCTGATCGGAGTAAAGTGTGTAGGTGTATCTGATCGGGGTAGAGTGTGTAGGTGTATTTGATTGGGGTAGAGTGTGTAGGTGTATCTGATTGGGGGAGAGTGTGAAGGTGATACGATCAGGGTAGTGTGTGTAGGTGTATCTGATCGGGGGGAGAGTGTGAAGGTGTATCCGATCGGGGTAAAATGTGTAGGTGTATCTGATTGGGGGAGAGTGTGTAGGTGTATCTGGTCAGAGTAGTGTGTGTAGGTGTATCTGATCGGGGTAGAGTGTGTAGGTGTATCTGGTCGGGGTAGAGAGTGTAGGTGTACCTGATTGGAGTGGAGTGTGTAGGCAGAGTGTGTAGGTGTATCTGGTCGGGGTAGAGTGTGTAGGTGTACCTGATTGGGGTAGAGTGTGTAGGTGTACCTGGTTGGGGTAGAGCGTGTAGGTGTATCTGGTCAGGGTAGAGTGTGTAGGTAGAGTGTGTAGGTGTATCTGGTCGGGGTAGATTGTGAAGGTGTATTTGATCGGGGTAGATTGTGTAGGTGTATCTGACCGGGGTAGAGTGTGTAGGTGTATCTGAACGGGATAGATTGTGTAGGTGTATCTGATTGGGGTAGAGTGTGTAGGTGTATCTGGTTGGGGAAGAGTGTGTAGGTGTACCTGATTGTGGTAGAGTGTGTAGGAAGAGTGTGTAGGTGTATCTGATCGGGGTAGAGTGTGTAGGTGTATCTGGTCAGGGTAGAGTGTATAGGTGTATCTGGTCGGGGTAGAGTGTGTAGGTGCATCTGGTCGGGGTAGTGTGTGTAGGTGTATCTGATCGGGGTAGAGTGTGTAGGTGCATCTGGTCGTGGGAGTGTGTGTAGGTGTATCTGATCGGGGTAGAGTGTGTAGGTGTATCTGATTGGGGTAGAGTGTGTAGGTGGGTCTGGTCGGGGTAGAGCGTGTAGGTGTTTCTGATCGGGGTAGAGCGTGTAGGTGTACCTGATCGGGGTAGAGTGTGTAGGTGTATCTGGTCGGGGCAGTGTGTTTAGGTGTATCTGATCGGGGTAGAGTGTGTAGGTGTATCTGGTCGGGGTAGAGTGTGTAGGTAGAGTGTGTAGGTGTATCTAGTCGGGGTAGAGCGTGTAGGTGTTTCTGATCGGGGTAGAGCGTGTAGGTGTATCTGGTCGGGGTAGAGTGTGTAGTTAGAGTGTGTAGGTGTATCTGGTCGGGGTAGTGTGTGTAGGTGTATCTGATCAGGTAGAGTGTGTAGGTGTATCTGGTTGGGGCAGTGTGTTTAGGTGTATCTGAACGGGGTAGTGTGTGTAGGTGTATCTGGTCGGGGTAGAGTGTGTAGGTAGAGTGTGTAGGTGTATCTAGTCGGGGTAGAGTGTGTAGGTGTATCTGGTCGGGGTAGTGTGTGTAGGTGTATCTGATCGGGGTAGAGTGTGTAGGTGTATCTGGTCGGGGTAGTGTGTGTAGGTGTATCTGATCGGGGTAGAGCGTGTAGGTGTATTTGATCGGGGTAGTGTGTGTAGGTGTATCTGGTTGGGGTAGTGTGTGTAGGTGTATCTGGTCGGGGTAGAGTGTGTAGGTGTATCTGGTTGGGGTAGTGTGTGTAGGTGTATCTGGTCGGAGTAGAGTGTGTAGGTGTATCTGGTCGGGGTAGAGTGTGTAGGTGTATCTGATCGGGGTAGTGTGTGTAGGTGTATCTGGTCGGGGTAGTGTGTGTAGGTGTATCTGGTCGGGGTAGAGTGTGTAGGTGTATCTGGTTGGGGTAGTGTGTGTAGGTGTATCTGGTCGGAGTAGAGTGTGTAGGTGTATCTGGTCGGGGTAGAGTGTGTAGGTGTATCTGATCGGGGTAGTGTGTGTAGGTGTATCTGGTCGGGGTAATGTGTGTAGGTGTATCTGGTCGGGGTAGTGTGTGTAGGTGTATCTGGTCGGGGTAGAGTGTGTAGCTGTATCTGGTCGGGGTAGAGTGTGTAGGTGTATCTGGTCGGGGTAGTGTGTGTAGGTGTATCTGGTCGGGGTAATGTGTGTAGGTGTATCTGGTCGGGGTAATGTGTGTAGGTGTACCTGTTTTGGTCGGAGGACAATGCGGATGATTTTGAAGTGCATTGGCTGTTTTTTCCACATGCAGCTCAGGACGTAATCACCTCCACTTGTGCTAGAATCTCGCACCAAGAAATCTTCATCATTTTTTAACAGGTCTTCTGCTCCCTATACACACACACACACACACACACACACACACACACACACACACACACACACACACACACACCAGTGAAGTGAGCAAATACAAATTTAATAAAATCCTAAGTTAATAAACACCGTACATTAACTCAGGTTTCACATGCACAAACACACACACACACACACACACACACACACACACACACACACACGCACATACACTTTGCCCTATCTGTGGAATAGCACACACACATCTGTTAACAATGTCAATACACACACACCCACACACACCTCTCTGTGTAGCTGCCCGTGATACCAGGCATGACTTCTGATATCATCAGTGCTGAGCTTAAGCTCCTCTTCCAGCTCTTTTTTCAGAGAGTCCATGTCCTTACGGTTCGAAAACACCTGAAGAACATTTTGAGATCATTTCATGAACAAAATAAGATTTCCTAATGTTAAAAATAAAACCACTGGAGCTTTTAGTTAAAGAAATGTTCAAATTATACATGAATACCATCAATATAATGCTAATAGTATCATCTCTTTGTTTAAGTCACCACAAGGAACCCAGGAAGAACCACTACATCTTCAATGTGAAAGTCTTTTAAGCCTTAAATGTCCTTCACTTAAAAATCAAAGATTTCAACAATACAAGTTATGAATTATAATTAAAATGAATTCTGAGCTCACCTGAGCGATGAAGACTCCCACACTCCTTCTCTTGCTGTAAGATACGTGAGATAATGAGCTGGGGTTAAAAGTCTGAACCCTCATGCAGCTGTTTAATAGATGAGAACTAATAAACTCTGTGACACGCTGCTGCCAAGACTACCTTTGTTTAAACAGGAAGTTCATTTGACATTGGAAATTCATTTAATGAGGAATTCTGATGGTCTGTGACTCACACACACACACACACACACACACACACACACACACACACACACACACAGACACACACACACACACACACACACACACACACACACACACACACACACACACACACAGGAACCCTGCAGGAGTGGTGTTGGAAATATTTCCTTCCCTCTCTGAACATCCGAAAAGGAAAAGGAAACTTAGCGTCCATCCCAAATGGCTCCTCATATCATTTCCTATTTCGTATGTAGACCCTGCATGGCTCTATCAGATAGAGATTTTTGAGAAGTTTTGAAGGCACCTTGATGTTCCTCCAGCAGTGTGTTTCAGTGTGGATGTGCAGGGAAAAGCAAAGGCCAAGGAAAAAAAGACACAGCCATTAGAGAACTCCATGAAAGTGTATTTGCAGGGGGTCTTCATCCACATCCACATGAACAGCAGGACCCAATGATTCCCAGCAGAACATCATCCCAGAGCATCACTTCCTACTCTTGCTTGTCTTCTTCCCATATTGTTTCCTGATGCCATCAATTCCCAGGGTAAACCACACCTAGCCTTCCAGATGATGAAAAAGAAAACCTGACCAAACCAGGCCACCTTCTTCCATTGTCCTGTCATCTGGTTGCGATGCTCATGTGTTCTTTGGAGGATCCTCGGATGGTGTACAGGAGTCAGGATGGGTTCTTTGACCTCAACAGGTGTGTTCTGATTTCTTTCTATTTTAGCACTACAGAAGCTTCACTGCAGGATTGGACCACACAAGATCAATCAATGAGCCTTGAGGACATACAGTATGACCCTGTCTCCAATCTACTGCTTGTCCATCTTTGGAGTGAATTTGCAGCAGGTTTTACCTCCTGCATTTAAGGAACAACACACAACATCTGCCCAGCACATCTGCCAATTTTTTCCTGTTTCCAATACTGTGAATTCCCTTTCACAGGTCAACTCATAACCTGTGTGTGGACTGAACGTTCCACCCGACTGGTGTTTCTTCAACCCAGTATGTAATGTTAGAATGGTAATTCAACGCTGTGTGTTAGTGTATCCGTGTAACACAATAAGGACAGTCCAGATGTTACTTTAAGTCTTAATTGCACACTATTAGGCACCAACAGCTGTAATGCTGAACATGATACAGCAGGGTCAGTGAAAGTTCTGCTGTCAGTCTCTGTGTGTCCTCTGACTTCAGGACAATCATTAACCGTGTTCCTGCAGGTTCGCATACAATCAACACACACATTAATAAAAACACAGTGAGAAGAACCGAACTCACCTGAACACCGTCTCTCTCACACACACACACACACACACACACACACACACACACACACACACTGGCGTGTTAAAGGTCACACGTAATCCACAAAACGATTCGGGATAGAAACACAGGAAAGTAACAAAAAGGAGTGTCCATGGTCTCTCAGAGTCTAACCTCGTCCCTCTCTGTCTGTCTCACATTCCCCAGATTCCTGTCCTCCCCCTACCTGTCTGAGCTGGGAGGCTCGGAGCTCCCTCTGCCTGAGTGAGCATGTCCACGCCTCAGACTTGTGTCAGCTTGATTCTGTGCCTACAGGCTGTTTTTCTCCACCACAACGCTGACTTTATTACCCACCCTTCCCAGGGTTGCCAGATTGAATCGACCAGCTGTCAGCATAAGCATGGGTCAGTCACCACCGGATACACCGGAGAAGTGAAAAAAGGTCCTAGTATACACGCACACACACACACACACACACACACACACACACACACACACAAACACACACACACACACACACACAAACCTACATGAGGGGTTTATTTCCTGCCCCTTACATCAGAAATGGAAACAAAGAGACAATGCTAAAGTGAATGAAATTTACACCCAGGGTAAAAACAGAACCCTTAAAGGAAGTGATTCTGAGTCACTTCCAAAACCTGTGAAATATTAGATCATTTATATTATACAAAAAATACAAATAAAAAAGTGAGTGTTTGTTTATGTGCATTAGAGATCTGCAGATTTGATGGTGAATGAGGATGCGGGTGGTAAAATACTTGTGCAATCATTCACGGGACTCCTGCGAATTGGTGTTAAAAATCTACAACAATAATAAAAATAAATTAAAACTGATAAACTGTTATGCATTTACTGCGCAAACAACACAACAAAACCTCCGGCTGTTTTAATAAGACATCGTTTCAGCTCATGTTCTGAAAAGTTCCCTGTTTATGTCCATGTTCATCTTTCAGCTTCTCCCATTAGGGGGCGCCACAGCAGATCATCCGTCTCCATACCCCTCTGTCCTCTACATCTGCCTCTTTTACACCAACTACCTGCATGTCTTCCTCACCACATCCATAAACCTTCTCCTTATTCTTCCTCTTTTTCTCCTTCCTGGTGTCTCCATCCTCAGCATTCTCCTACTGATATACCCCATGTCCCTCCTCTGCACATGTCCAAACCATCTCAATCTCACCTCCCTCACCTTGTCTCCAAAACGTCCTACATGCGCTGTCCCTCTAATAAACTCATTTCTAATCCTGTCCATCGTCGTCACTCCCAATGGAAAATTTGTTTCTTTTTTATTCAAAAGGAAACTAAAAAAGCAGAGTATCAGGAAGAAGCGTCAGTGCAGTGAAAATGAAACTGTATTTCACTTGCGGCCTTTTTTGCGGGTGTGAACGAGACTGAAACTCCGTCCCGTGCAGGTCTCTGGTGTACAGTGCTGTGCAGACAGATGGACATGCCTTCGTTTATACACCGCTGTTTCCACATCATCATTATATTTATGTTATTTTACTTAGTTTGTTGAGTTTGTCAGCTCGCTTTATTTCATTTTTTTTTACATTTATTGATTTTTTATGAATCTGGGTTAAATGTTCTGGACGGCGTGCTCACTCCCTGATCTGGTGGACTAGCATTAGGATGGGAGAAAACCAATGAATTGTCAGGATCTGACGAGGTTTCAGTTTTTTTTATTTCTGTTTGCTATTTTTTGCCACTAGGTGTCGCCATGTTGTCCATGTGTCCCTAATTATCTGCTATTGTTCCCACCTGAGTCTTGTTAGTCCTCTGTGTATTTAAGTCGCCCTATTGAGCTGAGCGTTTTCTTCTCTTTTCTTTTGGTCTCCTGTCTTTTCCTGAATGTCCTTGTTTTTTTTTTTTCTGTTAAGACGTTGTGTGTTTCTGCTAATTCTTGAGAGTCTTTGTTTGACTTTTTCCCACGTTGCTGAGGACACATTTCAAAACACAGCACTTTCGTCTGAAAACATTCTGCTACTCATCCAAAATAAAAAGGCTGGTAAGGTAAAAACCTTTAAAAAAAAGGTAAAAACTATTCGACCTGCATCGTTTCTGCCTTCCGAGTATTTACTTTCAGGCTCTTAGAAAAGTCGCCACAACGTCGAGGAAAGGCGGCGTCGCAGAACTGAAAAAGTCCTCGTTATCACAGTCCACACTGCAAAGTCAAAATGCAGTCTTTACGTTTTTGCTGAATTGTGACGGCGTTTTCGAACTAAAAACGTATTCGTGTGGCCTTAGTTTTTTTTATTATATCTTTAAGCTGTAACCTGTTTTTAATACACATTTTTTTTCATCGTTTGAGTTCGTCTCTGAACGTGGATCATCACCCCTCCCTGTGCTAGAACTCTTCTCACACAGTCGACCCAGTAATCCATTCACATGATCTGAAGTCGATAACGATGAAATTTGCGTTAGTAAAAATGCACACACTCAATACCATGAGTACGATTTTGCAGGATGGTTATGAACACCATGCCCTTTGAGTAAACACTCATGAGTTCACGTCTCTCTGGGGGAATGGGAGAATGTCTCTTCTAGAAAAGGCTGAAGGTTTGGAATGACTGTTTCATCACAGCTTTG
This sequence comes from Silurus asotus, assembly GCA_024362625.1. Taxonomy (NCBI): domain Eukaryota; kingdom Metazoa; phylum Chordata; class Actinopteri; order Siluriformes; family Siluridae; genus Silurus; species Silurus asotus. The sequence goes on along the minus strand of MU551601.1, from coordinate 560,880 downwards.
TATTTACACGGGAAAATGAAGACTCCATTTGCTGCTGTTTTTTGCTTACAGGTTTACGAGAGGAATCTGCTTCCTATTACTGTTTATGTTCCACCAGAACTCTAGCTGTGAGAGAAAACACTGCTTTTTGGATGAATTATGCAATGAAATCCTGCAAATGAGATGATTATCTCATATAAAAAGAATGTTGGCCACACAGCCTGGAACACAACACAACACAACACACATCTTTCAAGATCTTTATAATGTTCATTTGCACCACCAAAGCAACCTGACCACAGTGAAGCAGCAATTTTCAGTCTGAAACAAGAACCTCTGAAGCTCCTGCACTGTTGCTCTGTTCTGTCACTCCGGAAACACCTAAAAGATCTTTGATTCTGAGGGTAAAAACTGACCACCTGGCAACCCACATTGCACAACTGTAGCACTGCTTATCAGCATTGCAGAGAATATGAGGAAGTGTGTGTGCGTGTGTGTGCGTGCGTGTGCGTGTGTGTGTGTGTGAAAAGACAGGGAGATATTCTGATTGGTTAATGTATACTCTGTTACACTATCCTATGTAACTATCGCACATCATTGTGTGTGCTTTGTTCTGATTGGAAAGTGTGTGCCAAGTCCTGATTGGTCAGAGAGTGGAAACGGAGTAAGAGCAGGAACATTGGAGGTGGATTTAAACTGTTCTATCATGGTGTGGATGGAAAGAGAAATGGTGTATGGGTGATTCTGAAGGAAGAGTACAGTAAGAGTGTAGTGGAGGTGAAGAGAGTTTCTGATAGGGTGATGATCGTGAAGCTGGAAGTTGAAGGGATGATGATAAATTTCATTAGTGTTTATGCTCCACAAGTGGACTGTGAGATGGAGAAGGAAGAATTCTGGAGTGAGTGAGATGAAGTGGTAGAAGGTGAACCTAGAAATGAACGATTGGTGATTGGGGCAAAGTTTAATGGGCATGTAGGTGAAGGGAACAGAGGAGATGAGGAGGTGATGGTAGGTATGGTGTTAAGGAGAGGAATGTGGAAGAGCAGATGGTGGTAGATTTTGCTAAAAGGATGGAAATGGCAGTGGTGAACACTTATTTTAGGAAGAAGGAGGATCACAGGGTGATGTATAAGAGTGGAGGAAGGTGCACACAGGTGGACTATGTGCTATGCAGGAGATGCAACCTGAAGGAGATTGGAGACTGTAAGGTGTTAGCAGGGGACAGTGTAGCTAGACAGCATCAGATGGTGGTCTTTAGGATGGTTTTGGAGGTGAAGAAGAAGAGGAGGAAAGTGAAGACTGAAAGAAGAATAAGAATGTGGAAACTGAAGGAGGAAGAGTGTAGTGTGAGGTTCATGGAAGAGGTCAGACAGAGTGGAAAGTCGGTTGGACCAGATGACATACCAGATGTTTAGGAGAGATGCAGTGGAGTTTTATTGACCAGATTGTTTAACAAGATTCTGGAAGGTGAGAAGATGCCTAAGGAATGGAGAAGGAGTGTGCTGGTACTGATCTTTAAGCATAAGGGTGTTGTGCAGACCTGCAGTAACTACATGGGGAATAAAGTTGATTCCTTTGAGAGTAGGGATGAGTGGATGACTGTATGAGTGCTCACCAACTAAAACTCAACCCCAGCAAAACAGAACTGCTGGACATCTCAGCTAATTCATCTACAGGTCAGACCTGAGATGTTGTATGGTTTAGAGACAGTGGCATTGAGTAAAAGACAGGAGGTGGAGCTGGAGGTAGCAGAGCTGAAGATGTTGAGATGTTCGTTGGGAGTGACGACGATGGACAGGATTAGAAACGAGTTTATTAGAGGGACAGCGCATGTAGGACGTTTTGGGGACAAGGTGAGGGAGGTGAGATTGAGATGGTTTGGACATGTGCAGAGGAGGGACATGGGGTATATCAGTAGGAGAATGCTGAGGATGGAGACACCAGGAAGGAGGAAAAGAGGAAGAATAAGGAGAAGGTTTATGGATGTGGTGAAGGAAGACATGCAGGTAGTTGGTGTGAAAGAGGGAGATTTAGAGGACAGGGGAGAGATGGAGACGGATGATCCGCTGTGGCGACCCCTAATGGGAGCAGCAGAAAGAAGAAGAAGGATTGTGTAAGTGGTGCAATAAAAATAGAGGCTGGGTCTCTACCTGTGTTTGGGTTTGAGGGTGAGGGTATGATGGCGATCATTGAGAGGGTGGAGATTGGAGCAGGAGATGGAGAGAGTGTGGCTGTCACGGCGACTAAGGCGAGGGATGATGCTCTGGCGAAACAGGTCAGAAGAACTGAGAGAGAACTTCCTGCTTACTTTCTTTCCTTTAGCCAGGAACTGCTCTGCGTGTGTCAGCGGTGGGGCCAGAACCTCAATAGTGGGTGGGCCTGGATTACACAGGGTTAACACACACAAACACACACAAACACACACAAACACATATTTTAGGAACTTTGCCACTTTAACAGAATATTTTTACATTCACACACAGGATATAAAACAGAAACCAGGCCTGAGATCATCAGTTCTTAATTATAACACTTACCTCATGCAGATCTGTGTGTATGGGCGTGTGCACGCATGTGAGCGTGTGTGTGTGTGTGTGCATACCTGGCTGTAAGCTCTGTTGGTGTTTTTGGAGATTAGTTAATATGGTCATTCTGTGATCAGCATCTTCGACACCCATGGAGATCAGTTCAGCATCAGTAACCAACAAAAGACCCTGAACACACACACATACACACACACACACACATGCAAGAAAGATTGATTTATAAAGAAAGAGGCATCACTAGGGGACAAATAAACGTACAAATAATCTGAACCATTGAGCTACTGAGAGAGTGACAGACAGATAAATACACTGTGAGACAGACATACATACAAATAAAAACACTGATATTTAAACAGACAGAAGTACAAGCAGACAAATAAAAAAAGAAAAAAGACTGAAAGGTTAACTTTCAGGCAGATTAACTAGCAGGCAGAGGGTCTGGTGAATTGACAGAGAAACAGACAGAGAGGTAACCTGGCAGACAGAAAGACAGACAGACAGACACATACAAATGTAAATGAAAGGCAGACAGATGGACAAAAAGCCAGACAGACAGATAGACATGCAAACCAGAAGGATGACAGATAGACAGAGATAACTGGAAAATCAGACAGACAGACAAACAAACAGATAGACAAACTGGCAGACAGGTAAATTAGCAGGCAGACACAAGTTAACTGGCAGACAGACAGGTAAATTGGCGGTCAGACAGACAGAGGGACAGATGGGTGTCTCTGAGTGCAGTAGTGTTGACAGCAGGACTCTCAGTAAACTGTATTTCACTACTTATCGTAACAGGAGAAATCAAGCGCAGACACTCGGACCACTCCCACACCACATGAGGGGGCGGAGCCACAGGGCATTTTGACAGCAATGTAATTTGTGAATGGTGTGAATGGAGACATACCCACCTCCAGCCCATAATACTCTCTCTCCAGGGTCTGTGCATACTGCGGCAGGCCGATCTGTCTGAGCCACCAGGCGATGGAGCGATTACTCATGCCTGCACAATGCTAACGCAGAAACACATGCAAAGCTTCATCATGCTGCGTACAACTCAGTGTGTCGGGATGTTCCTCAGCAAACAAATCAATAAATAATCATCATAATAACTATAATAAACAAATAGATGTGATAAACGGTTTGATGATACACTGAGACATTCAACACACAATATTGTTATAGTCAAATCACATTGGTGAATCATTATTTCCCCTATGTCACTATGTAGGGAGCTTATTTAGGGTGCCTTCGATGGTCCCTTACTCTTTTTTTATTTTAGACGAATCCCAGAGAACTGGAAGTGGAGTCATGTCAACTGAACTTCATAACGTTTCACTACTCATGCTCAGATGAGAAGCTCCTCAGATGAAGTCTAGTTGATATGAATCAACTTCCAGATAACTTGCAGCCTGATGACTGAGAATCTTCACAGACAAATCTCAGAGAAAGATCGAAGAAAGTTGTGCATGTGACACGATCGTTATAACATCATAAACATCAATTAAATATACACACATGCGCAATAGACACCCAGTGTTGTGTAGCAGCAGTTACCTGTGTGTGTGTGAGTGTGTGTGTATGTGTGAGTGTGTG
>MU551601.1:518689-541189 GCA_024362625.1 Silurus asotus | reverse complement strand
TTCATCTATTGCCACAACACTTCCATGGCTAGTTTTATGACCAGCTTCTAGTTCCCAGTGTCATCGTTTTGCTCAACCATGGACCATTTTGCTCAACAATGGTCAACCATGGACAATGCTCATGAATCCACAGAACCAATTCTTAAAAATGCAATGGATTTTTGAATCTACCTCTACAACAAAGTGGCTGGTAGGATTAGGAATCTTAAAGATGGGGGGTGTGGTGAAAGCTGTCTTGAGTTGGATCAGGGCTGTCCCAGCTGAAGCTTTCCAGGTTAGGTAATTGGGCCTTCATCAGGGGACCAACAATAAGGAGTAAGTGATAGAGCTGACAACTTGATCAAGAGTTGGTAAATGTCATTTGCAGTCATCTGGGTTGGTGACCAGCAGAAAGCAGATACCAACTTGAACTAAAAACATAATCAGGGCAGACTTCCCCAGCATGTCCCTCAACACATAGTAAATGAAGTACTGTAACACTGAGGGGAAAAATAAGTTTTTAAGGATCCCAGTGTCCTCATTAAGTGCCGAGTGGGTGCTGAACTCTTCAACTAGACAAACGAATGAGTGTGTGTTTGTGTGTAGGATCTTGCTCAGTGTGTGAACGAGGTGAAGAGGGATAACGAGATAATTCGTCAGATAACAGCCTTTCAGCTCTGCATTGAGAACATGGTAAGAACAAATGTTTATTTATTCTACTTATATATTATTAGATATTATTGGTGGTGTGAAGTACTGTAATTTTTACAATTGTATTTTTTTCTATGATTTTGTCTGTCCTATTTGCCCATTTTGACCTTATATGGTCATGACTTCCTGTTATCCAGTTAAAATGTTTATACGCTACAAGTATTCACGATACAATACCTTTATTCTGTACTCAGATTGCTACGGAGGTAGATTTGATAACTGAATAGATAACTAGATATATGTAACTAGGTGTATACATCTTCATCTGGTGAGGAGAAGTATGCTATTCGGGTATGCCAACCTGAATTCAGTTTCATTGCTTTGCGAAATCGGCAGGATAGTGGTGCCTGATGCAACCCGGTAAAACCAGAATGCTGCATCTTTTTGGCATCTTTTGAAACCGCATGTTTGACACCGAGTTACATCACACTCAGGAAACTCTGACTATCACACCATGACACAATTCTTTTTTTTAAAAATGCCAGGTTTTTTTTTTTTCACTTTTCCCTTTTTTTTTTTTTTTTAGCAAACACATACAGTTCGAGTCTCACTTTTAAAGTGTTTCTGAGCATCATGAAACTTTTTATATCTCGGTCAGCATTTGTTAGTGTCGGTTCAACACCCTCTGTGCTGATACAGCATTAGCTTAGCATGTGACCAGGGCACGTGCCAAAATATTGTAATTAGTTAAAAAAAAAATTCTACTTTAATACAGCAAGACAAACACACAGGGAAACAGAGACACCCAAAATTCTGTAGTAACATAGATTTCAGAAGTTTCTCTTCCATTCATTTCCTCATACAGACTTTCCAGAAGTTTCCTAAATAAGAAAGTACAGTGTTGAACCATCAACTCAGCTGTTTGATAAATTACAATTCTTTTGACAAAACAATGTAATATATAATATTTAGCAATTAAATTAAACATAACACCTAATCACAAGCAATATTATCCAACATCAGCACAACAACATATTAAGATTTTCTAATGGTATAGTTGTTGTATATATTGTATATTAAAGTGGTTATATAGCGGCTGTAAAAAGTGTGGAATCTCTGAGTGTGTTATGGTGTTTAAAAGAGACATGTTCCTTTTGTTTCTATTAAACAACTCGTTAATGGATTGTATAAAAATGTATTTTGATGAAACAAATACATACATTTCCAGATTTTCCACAATATTTTAAAGGAAAAATCCTCCCTTTGCATGAATAACAGCTTTACACACTCTAGGAAAAACTTTAGCTGAACTTTCAGCTGAAATACTTTGCTGTGCCCCTTGTAAAACTCACCAGAGATGTTTCTTTCTGGTGGTCCAGTTCTTTCCTGAGCAGTTCAATAGGATTCAGGTGTGGTAACTCAGCAGGTCATAATAGATAATCATTGTGGCTGCACACCCATGTGGCTGAATTCATTTCCATAAATCTCCTCGAGAGACCCAAACCTGATCAAATTCTGATTTAATATCTATTGGAACATCTTCCCAGAAGAGTGGGGGTTATTAGAATAGCAAAGGGGACTAAATAAAGAATGGGGTGTTCAAAAATCACATACCAATCTTATGCTTAAACTTTTGTCCAAATAGTGAATTAGTTATGACTAATAAAAAAATGCCGATTTCCATTTACTTACAATTCTCAGAAATGCCGTAGTCTACACTTGGTAAAGTTTGAGAGATTCTTTGAAAACGGTTGTCCTCATGTTGCCTTCTAAAATTTTTTACACCAAGGCCATGTCTCACTACTGCTTATAAATCATCTAAGAAAATATTAGGTCAAAAGTGACAATGTCATTAGAACACAGTCTGAATGATATAGAAAGGAAACAGGCATAAACACAGTTTCCTGTTTAACAGGAAGTTGCGGTGGCCTTTACAAGCTAAAGTGAACTTGACTTGCCTCGCTGAATACTAACGTCACATTTCTGTTAAATTGTATCTTCTTCTACTTTATGGATAAAAAAGCAGATTTACATTGTGATACATCGCAGAAATAATAAAAACAAAAAACAAGAAGTAAATTAAAAATAACATGATGTGGTGGGATCCCCCCCCCCCCCCCCCCCCCCCCCCCCCCATGTCTCCCTTTGCATGCACTGGATTTTTGCAAACAGCAAAATGAGTAGTTAACCACAGCGATGAGAACAAAGCATAGTTTCTACAGATAAATCTCTGCACACAGTTAAACACATTTTTCTTCCATTTCACCTCACCTTCCAATATTTCTTTTTGTCATTTAGACTCAGTCCCTCGCGCTTTATGGCAGGCCGAAGATCGACGGAGAGCTGAAGATCTGCAGCCCTGAAAAGAAATCTAAGCAAGACAGGTGATTTTTGTTTCCAGCAATTATCTGCATCGACACTGAATAAAGTTGTTAAGCACATACCCAGTGTTTGGAAGCAGTAACTAGAAATTTTTAATTTTTAATTTCTTTGAAACTGGTGATATTATGGAATTTTTCAGTACTTTCACAGACTTGGTAACTGGTGATTTTATGGAGTTGTGCAGTACTTTCAAAGTCTTGGTGCTCCAGTGGAGTTATTTGTAAACTATATCTATTATTTGTACCCTTATTTACTATATCTTGCATCCTGGTGAAATTGTTCAAGATCCTCTCAGTTGGTTGCCCGCTTAAGTTCTTTGGCACCTACTGTACATGTTCTTTGAAACCTGGTGATCCAGCGAAGATGTTAAGTTCCTTTGAATTTTTCATAACCTGTGATCCAGTAAACTTATATGTAACCAACAATGTCTTGGTAACTGGTGACAGAATGAGCTAAGTAACTAGTAGCCTAGTGGAGTTATTTGGAATTTTCATGGTCGTTGTAATAAGTCCTACTGTACTTTAGCCCCATGCAGATATTTTGGCAATTTTGGTCAGTTGGACATGTTTGTCAGTGTGTGTTTTTGTTAAATTTAGGAAGCTGTATGGGATTTACCTGTGACCCAGTTAAGGTGTTTCATATATGCACAGGGTTAGTTACCGGCAACCTTCATAAAAATTACTCAGTATCTACACAGCTCTGAAAACTAGCGGAGAAATTCAGCATCTGCAAGGAATCAGTAACTTACCAGGGAAGTTCTTGTGCAGTTGTATGATCATGACGACCACTGACTCTGCAATGGCTCTGCAGTAATTCAGTTTTTACGGAGTCTTGGCAACTGATGACCTAATGAAGATGATTTGTGTTTTGTGTATGTTTGGCTACTGTGAACCAGCAGTAAAATCATTAAATATTTGCATATTTGCAAATCTAGTATCATGGTCTTGATAAGGAGTGATTTACTGGAAATGTCTGATAGTCATTGTCCTCGTAACTGGTGACCCACTGGGCCTAGATTACATAACTAGTTTTTTATTGCATTTGTCACGATCAGTAGAGGTTCACGCTTTGCTCATTTGCAAATAGACTCAAACTCTGAACTTGTCTAGATGACTTGCTGCAATTATGTATAGGTTATCTGACAACATCCTCCAATAACTACAACTAAATTACTAACTGAATCTAAAATCAGTAATAAATTAGCAATTTGGCCTGCAGGTATGCCTTCCTCTTTGATAAAGCCCTACTGTTGTGTAAGAAGCGCAGTGGGGAGAGCATGGAGCTGAAAGACCTTATCGAACTGCAGCATGTCCAACTGAGAGACGAACCGTCTGGAGACAAAGAAAATAAAAAGGTCTTATTTTACTCTTCCACTCCTTTTCTTTTCTCACTGTATTTAAATAAGTGTGCAGTATCGCTATCTCGCTATCTATCTTAAACTTTGCATGTTTGTGTGTGTAGTGGACGCATACCTTCTTGCTGATGGATTCGTATGGCCATGGTGGTTATGACCTGTACTTCAAGACACGTGAGCTGAAGAAGAAATGGCTGGAACAGTTCGAGATGGCTCTGTGAGTGACGTGTCAGCATCGTCGACTTAACGCTAATCGAGTGTCAATCTGACAACTAATATGGCGAGTGTGTGTCCTTGTGCAGGTCCAACATGTCTCCAGAGAACAGCACGGCGAATGGCCACGACTTTCAAATGCACTGTTTTGATAACACCACCTCCTGTAAAGCTTGTCAGATGTTGCTCAGGTAAATGGTTCAGAACTCATGTAGGTGTTTCCAAACTTTTCAAAGTGTCCCACAATTTTTTCAGCCCGAATCTTCATGTGACAAAATAATACTTAGCATATCTGCTACTGTAAATACGCCAACACATGGGTATAATGCAGACGAGCATTGATTACTCAGTGTTTTAAAAGTAAGAAGAGAAAAGTAAACACAGAATGTGTTCACTCTAACAAGCAAGTTACCACAAGTGCAACCACCAGTACCACAAGAGCACATATGAGGCCAGACTGGATGAAACCACAGTTTTAGTTTTTTATATTATGTTTGTTACTAAAGAAAGTTCAACTCAGGTGTACTGTGTGGTGTTTCTCCATCAGAGGGATCTTCTACCAAGGTTACCGCTGCACACGATGTAAAATGGCTGCTCACAAGGAATGCCTGGGACGGGTTCCAGTGTGTGGACGCAACGCAGGTCTGATTTTGTCCCCTCATATCTGTATGGACATTTATTGAGGATAACAATGTAACTTTATTTATTTATTTTTATTTTTTTCCAGAAAACTCAGTGACTTTGAAAAAGGTCAGTCTTTACAACCTCAGCTGCACATCATAGAGTGGTTTAGTCCATATAATCGTTTCTTTCATATTTTAGCAGTTACATGGCCAAGTACAAGTGCTCTGTACACCCTATTCACTATAACTAACCGCAGCTGTATATCCTGACCCACATAAACAACTACAGTGCATTGTGGGAATTATGAAGTATACTGTGTCACTGGTAATGCAGAAGATAATCAAACTAATTAGCATATGTTGGTTCTCCTTTAGAGCAAGTCGAGAGCTGCCACTCTGAGACAGACCAAACCAGGTGAGTTCACTCACACTTACCTGTTCATGAGAGTTCCTCAGACTTACCCCGCCCCTGATTCCAACCTGCCCCTTTCCCCAGTGAACTACGCACAAGGCATTGCTAGCCTTACTTTACTACATAAATATGGTTATTAGCATTATGATTACCATGCGCTTTCTGTTCTCTCGCAGGTCTTCCAAAGATGGAGGTGTGTCACGATTACTATGGCGTGCCCCCGCCCCCTGTGGCTTTCGGCCAACCGCTGCACCTAACTGCAGGGGATGTCGTAGAGCTGACACGTGCAGATGTTGACTTGCAGTGGTGGGAGGTGGGGCCTCGTTCTTCTACCTTCTTGTGCTGATGTTAATGAATTAAAAGTATTGCTGCTAACAGGAAATAAATAGATGCTAAGTCAAGAGAACAGGAGACAGTGCACTGTGTTATATAATGATGCAGGGGCGCTAGCGTAACTGTTCTGCTCTATTAGCTAACATTTCATTATTTTACCACAGAAGACCACTGGATTAAAATTCAAGCATGCAACATTCCACAAATACAAACAACACCGCCGCATGATTAGTGCTATGGAGTTGCTTTGTACAACCGTTAATTAGATGCTAACTGTAGCGTCTCTGCAGTTGAAAGGAATGACACTGCACGTTTTTTAGGACACGACCAGCACAAATGGTTAATGGTGAACATCAGAGGCGAGTGTGAGAAGTTAGCATTATGGGAATCGAGGGCCAGTTCCGCTTTGCTTCACCACAAAGCCTGATTTCTCTGAGAACAGCAGTGAAACCGGTCAGCTCTTTGGTTTCACTTCATTAAAAACAAAAAGCAGCAGTTCAGCACTTTAACATCCTCTAATGCTCTCTTTTTTGAGGGAGGTGTTACAGCAGGACGTCTCGGCTCCCACAAATATTGTCTCAAATATTTACAATATATACAGAGTTCTTTAGAGATCAGCATCCTCAGAAGAATAAAACATGATCTGATGGTGCAGTTAGATTAGACTGACAGATGGATGGACGGATACACAGGTACACAGAAACGAATAAATATGTAAATATATGAACAGCAAATAAATGTAAAGGCTCTGGTGTACATTGTAGAACTGTAGAAAAGTGATATATTTAATATTTTAAACAGTTATAATCCAGAGATGATACAAAAGGTACTGTATGGAGTGGAGCAGAACTGCATGATGATTACTGGCAATGCTCATTTTCCTAATCCATTTAAAGATTTTTTTTATGTGAATATATCAAAAAAATTATTAGGAATTTTAACAATAATAGAATTCATATGGAAAATGTACTGTATTTTTATTATTTATAATGTATTGTACCGATCCATTGAGCCGTTATAGTCTGAAAGACTGTACATGTGAGATGTTGAGTTATATATGAGACTTGAATCCTCTCAGCAGTATGATGGGTCCCACAGCAGGTTTTTGGAAGCAGCAGACCCAGCTCATTGTATCTGAGGGTGTTGAAGGTGCTATTAGTGTTTTCTCAGCGTTCGCATTCTTGGCATACGTGTTGCAGTGAGGTTTAACACGAACAGCTCTAGATTAGCCTGACGTGAGAGGGTTCATGAATAAATACCTTTACTTGAAGTAAAACACTGTGGTTTTCAGCTGCATTAACCCTCGGCCATGACCACAAGCCTGATGCAGATCTGTTCCCACACAGACATGTCTCTCACATCTCACATATGTCTCGTGTACAGGCAAGGGAATATTTTACTCTCATACAATATGGAAAATAGGAAACGTAACACAAACGTGTGTGTGTGTGTGTGTGTGTGTGTGTGTGTGTGTTTCAGGGCAAAAATCTGACACTAGGTGAGGTCGGATGGTTCCCCTGCAGTAAAGTTCAACCCTTCTTAATGGTGAGTCAGAAGAGCTTTGAGCCGTCAATGTTCAAACGAATCTAATCTCCTGAATCACTTCCACATTCAGATCAGATCAGACATGAAACCCCACATTCACACACTTACTGACGCTTTCAATCTTTTTATTTATCAATTTCATTAAATCTTTTAAGGATGATACGAAATTTAATTTATTATTATGACCATTTATTATTATAATATTATTCATGTATTATTTATTAATTATTTATTATTAATATTATTATTATTATCATTCTAATCATTATGACCGCTGCTCGTTTCTTTTTGTTTTCTCAGAGACCACCACCAGACCTCACAGGATTCCTCTGGTAAGAGCCACACACACACACACACACACACACACACACACACACACACACACACGCGCACACACACACACACACACACACACACACACACACACACACACACAGTAAGATTGGATATCTTACTGTATATAATATTATTATTTATATCCTTTATCAACACTGTGGTAAGACATCTGTGTGTGTGTGTGTGTTTTTGTGTGTGTGTGTGTGTGTGTGTGTGTGTGTGTGTGTGTGTGTGTGTGTATATCAGGTTTGCAGGTAACATGGACCGTACTGAAGCCAAAAGTCTCCTGATATCTCGATCTGACAGTACGTTCCTGATTCGGCAAAAAGACGGAGGAGAGTTTGCCATCAGCATCAAGTAAGACACACACACACACACACACACACACACACACACACACACACACACACACACACACTCTTATGTAAATTCGTCTTTCTGTTCAAGCCCGTCTAAAATGCACTCACACTCTGCATGGTGTCTCTCAGGTTTAACATGGACATCCGCCACATTAGGATCACACTGGCTGAAGGTCTCTACAGAATCAATGACAAGAAGGCGTTTAAAGGCCTCATCGTGAGTAAACACAACAAACACAATGATCACAATTCAACACGTCTCCTTTCACTGGAGCCACGACTGCAACTTCACATACATCATCTCCAGAGAAACACACACACACACACACACACACACACACACACACACACACACTCACACACACACACACCTCCAGATACATCATCTCCAGCAGAAACACACTCACACACACACACACCACACACACACACACACACACACACACACACACACACACACACACACACACCTCCACATACATCATCTCCAGCAGAAGCACCAATATTTACCTCATCACACACACACACACACACACACACACACACACACAAAACTGCACCTTCACATACATCATCTCCAGCAAACACACACACACATACACACACACACACACGCACACACACACACACAATATGTTTATTACAGTTTTTTCTGGTGATTTGAAATGAAGGTAAATTGTGTGGGTTTTTTTGTGTAAATTCTACAGGAAAGAAAGTATAAACGTTTTGTGAAAAAACTTAACTTTGATCTTTTTTTTTGAAAAATCTTAACTTTTTAAATCTTTGAACTGTTTTTCTCAAGTCCATGTTGTAAACGTCCTTGTCAGTGTACCTGTGACGGAATCAGTTCCTTTTCCTCTGTCGGTTGCTGTGGAATGAAAAGAACAGCTCTAGAATGCACATGAATATCATGGAGATTGTGCAGTTTTGCTACAGATGCGTTTGTGAGCTCTGACTAGAGACGTCTCTGACCATCCAATCAAAAGATGTGAAATGCTGACGTTATTGTACGCCTGCTAGATGGCCTCAGTTTCGCCAACTCGCAATCCGATTGGTTGAAGCAACAGCTTCATTCTTATGTATTATGTGTGAAAGGCCCCCCCCTCTTGATTCTGAAGGCTCAGGGCAGATTTCTTTGACCCCAGCAACATGTGATTTAATGCTGAAATCTGATTGGACAAAAACTCCAACATATAAAGTCACAATAGAAAGAAGTGCAAGTGAGAGAAACACTATGAAATGAAGAGAATAGACTATTGGGAAATATTTTTTTTAGATATTCCTTGATATTAAAAGATAAGTCAGTGATTGTAATAGAGGTTAATCAGGGGAAGGCCCATTACTGTATTCATACGTATCACTGAGTCATTTCCTGTGTGTTATTATTAATATCTCTGGTTTCTGATTGATAAATGACTGAGCACTTGCTGACTCATCACCTGCTGGATGACTCTTTTAGACAAACAATGATGATGAGCATCGACTGAAACAATGTCATAACTATGATTAAAGCAAATTTGTGCTTCAGTGATTCATGGTGATCAGAGGTTAAGGTTCTGGGTGTGGATCCGGAAGGTCGAGGGTTCAAGGCCCAAGTGCCACTCTTGGGCCCTTGAGCAAGGCCCTTAACTCCTTTTGTTCAGGGGGAGTTGTTTGTGCTTTCTAACACTGGTCTGATATGTGAAGAAAGAATTTCACTGTGCTGTAATGTACATGTGCAAAATAAAAGCGTTTTCTCTTTCTTCAACCCCCAACAGGAATTGGTTCAGTATTACCAGGACAATTCTCTAAAGGAGTGTTTTAAAGACGTGGACACTCGTCTGCTGACTCCATTCAAGCAGCCGGAGCAGAGTGTGTCCTCACACCCGCAAGCGCATACACATACGCCTACCAGAGGTAACACACACACACACACACACACACACACACACACACCCGCAAGCGCATACACATACGCCTACCAGAGGTAACACACACACACACACACACACACACACACACACACACACACACACACACACACACTTGTGAAACTACAAATCATGATGTCATGTACAGTTCTCATTAATGGTTAGGATCCACATGCAGGAGGTTTATGAATAAAATCAATTAAAGAAATGTCTTCCAGGAGACCCAAAGTGAGAACCTGAAACCTCAGAATAGGACTTGTGTCATTTCTTACGTTTTAGAAAGTTTATTATACAAAAAGTTCCCTAAAGCCCCACAATCATCCTGCGCTGGAAGGTTAATGTGATGCGCACCATGAGAAACAAAAAGGAAGTCGGATGTTGTGGTTTTCTGTTTTCAGGGTTATCAGTGTGCTCACCTGGAGCTCTAGAGGCTCCTCTCAGGTCTTCGCAGGTCTTAAAACCGACACAAAATTTGAAAACTCACAGCAAGTCTAATGGAGTTTTTTCTGACTCAGGGGAGTTCCTCAGGATCGAGAAGAGGAACAAGTAGAGAATCTGGAGAGACCAAGACAAGATACAATGATTTAATAGGGCACGAGAATAAACGGCAAAACTTTGTACTGTGTGTGTGTGTGTGTGTGTGTGTGTGTGTGTTAGATACATCATGTGCTATAAATCTAACAGACATGAAGACACAAGAGGAATAGTCCCAGAATGTATGAAAGGATGATCTGAAATGTGACATGAAAATGCATTAATAAATGTGTGTGTGTGTGTGTGTGTGTGTGTGTGTGTGTGTGTGTGTGTGTGTGTGTGTGTGTGTTGTAGGAATGAGTGAGCGATATTTCGGGACGGCTAAAGTTCGCTATGATTTCTCAGCGCGGGATCGGACCGAGCTGTCTCTCAGAGAGGGGGACACGGTGAAGATCATCTCCAAAAAGGCACACAACGGCTGGTGGAAGGGGGAAGTCTACGGCCGGGTAAAACACAAACACACACACACACACACACACACACACACACACACACACACACACACAATTAATTCATATTCAGTTGCATTTGCCACTTCTCAAACTGTGTGTGTGTTTGTGTGTGTGTGTGTGTGTGTTTGTGTGTACAGGTCGGATTGTTTCCTGCAAACTATGTAGAGGAGGAACATTCAGACTACTGCTGATCTGCTGAGTCATTCGCCCTCTGAGCGACTCAGTGACTCTTCTACAGCCAATTGAGTTATTTACTGAATCGTTTAGACACTAAATGATTCTTGACCATGTGTGTGTGTGTGTGTGTGTGTGTGTGTGTGTGTGTTTTTTTTTACTGTACCTGAAAGCGGATTTACAAAGTGCTGATTTTCTGAATTATTTCCATATCGAGGACTCTGAACTGCTTGTGTTCGACTCCAGATGAAGACTATGATTGATGTAGTAAAGCTGGTGGGTGTGCGGGTCATGTGACGCTTTTAGGGCGATTTTATTGGTCGGATGTTTATTATTTTGCTTTATTTTTTTTTATAGCGAGTCCATAGAAATGAAATTGTACAGTGTTTGTGAAACTGCAGATTTTCATAAAGCATATTGTAGTTTCTGATTTGCATTACTGTGACTCTCATCTCTCATCACACACACACACACACACACACACACACACACACTGAATCATTAACACAATTCCTTCACTCTTCTGAATTCAGTGGTGTTCAACCTGAACCAATCTACCTCTTAATCCCATCATTATGGCGCCGCATCTACAGAAAACATCAGCATTGTAGAGAAGTGCAGTAGAGCAGAGCGCTGCATCACACACAGGATCTCATACAGTCACAATGAACACAATTCAACACGTCTCCTTTCACTGGAGCCACAACTGCACCTCCACATCGATATTCACCTCGTCACATCACCCCGGGGTTTCCTGCTTTTCTGTGCATTTCTTCTGTCTATTAAAGTTTTCCTGGGGATTTGAGATGAAGGTAAATTGTGTGTTTTTGTGCGAATTCTACAGGAAAGGTTTTGCCGACTTTCCTCACGACGTCTTGTAAATGTCCTTGTAAATGCATCTGTGATCAAATCAGTTTCTTCTCCTCCATCAGTCGTTGTGGAATAAAAACAGCGATATATTTGGAGTTTGTGCAGTTTGATGCAGATGTGGTTTGAGAGCTCTGACTAGCGCACTCTCTGTCCGATCACAGGACATGAAAATGTTGACGTGATTTGGAACCTGTTTGAAGACATTTTAAATCTGATTGGATAAACAACAGCTCAGCTCTCATGTACTGTATTTTACGCTACAGGCGCCGCTCTGTTGATTCTGAAGGCCTTAATGAAGATTTATTTGACCCCAGAAACACGTGATGTGATGCTGAAATCTGATTGGATAGAAACTCAAACATAAACATACACTACTTGTAGCAGCACACCTGAAAGTAATGCTGTAAAATGAAGGGAATTTGACTATTGGGAATAATTTAATACGTATTCAAAGACAAAAATGAAAGTCAGCTTTTATCCACACGTCAAACTTCCAGTCATCAGTCATGTAGATCAAGTCTTTAAATCCAAACATCTGGATGGGTCTGTAGCTGGAATGATGGTGTACCAAATGACCAAATTTTCCTTAAATAAAAGATTATGTTGATTAAGTATAATACAATTTGGGACACAGCCAATTATAACATGATCCATGGTGTAAAAACGTAGCGGTGATATTTACTTGTTTTTTTTATCCTCTTCTGTTTACACTCAGAAACTGTACAGCTGTTGACTGCTGAGCTGTTGAACTTTTTAAATGGTTAATGAATTGATGTTCCTCCATTATAACCACATCATGACCCCAAACCCCATGCTAACCTGGTCTTGTTTACTTACCTGGTGCTAATAAAACAGCTGGGAAAGGTTTTTGTGATGTTTGCAGCTGTTACACAAACTTCTGTAACGTCTTTGCATGAGGTAGCATGAGATCTTCCCTTCACTTGGACACTCAGAGACCCAAACCTGTCCTGCACAGGACAATTCCCCTGTGCAGAAGTCCAGCTCCATGAAGATCTCCTGCTATAGATCTCCAACCCTGTTGAAGATGAATGAATGTAAATGCTGACTGCTCCCCACGCCTCCTCACCTCACCTCATCTTCTCAGTACCGGACTTTCCTAACACCATTGTGACTGAACCTGTGAGTGGTTTTATTTCCAAGCTCAGCTCCTAAATGTTTTAAATTAATGTTTCTTCTCAGAAACCATGTGTGCCACCTGGTGTCCAAAATTAAGAAACGCAGCTCGTAGTGAGGTCTGTAATATTTATGTTTAGCCTTTCCATACCGGACCGGTCGAGACCCGGGTTACCAAACACCACCACAGGTACTGTTAGTCAACAGGGTACCGGTGGAAATTCAGCCACTGTTGAATGGGTGGTAATAAATCAGTGCTTATGCTCCTCAAGTGGGTTGTGAGATGAAGGAGAAAGAGTGGAGGAAGGTGCACACAGGTGGACTATGTTCTATGCAGGAGATGCAACCTGAAGGAGATTGGAGACTGTAAGGTGTTGGCAGGGGAAAGTGTAGCTAGACAGCATCAGATGGTGGTCTGTAGGATGGTTCTGGAGGTGAAGAAGAGGAGCGTGAGGACGGAAAGAAGAATAAGATGGTGGAAACTGAAGGAGGAAGACTATAGTGTGAGGTTCAGGGAAAAGGTCAGACAGGAGCTTGGTGGTGGTGAAGAGGTGCTGGATGATTTTGGAACTACTGCAGGGGTGATGAGGGAGACAGTTAGAAAGGTTCTTGGTGTAACATCTGGAAATAGATAGAAAGACAAAGAGACGTAGTGGAATGAGGAAGTGCAGGAGAGCAGAAGAAGAAAGCGGTTGGAGAAACAGAATTGGGATCGACAGAGTGATTAGAAAAGTAGGCAGGAGAACAAGGAGATGCGGCAGCAGGTGAAGAGGAATGTGGTGAAAGCCAAGGAAAAGGCATATCGGCTCTGAGCCCTTTCCTGTTTGCAGTGGTGATGGACAGGTCAAAGGACGAGGTCAGACAGGAGTCTCCGTGGAGAAGGTGGAGGAGTTCAGGTACCTGGGGTCAACAGTGCAGAGTAATGGAGAGTGTGTGAGAGAAGTGAAGAAAAGAGTGCAGGCAGGGTGGAGTGGGTGGAGAAGAGTGATAGCAGGAGTGATTTGTGATAGAAGAGTATCTGTGAGAGTGAAAGGGAAAGTTTATAGGACTGTGGTGAGACCTGAGATGTTGTATGGATTAGAGACAGTGGCATTGAGTAAAAGACAGGAGGTGGAGCTGGAGGTAGCAGAGCTGAAGATTTTGAGATGTTTGTTGAGAGTGATGACGATGGACAGGATTAGAAATGAGTTTATTAGAGGGACAGTGCATGTAGGACGTTTTTCCTTCAATAATGAAATCAGACATTTGAAATAAATATTGATTTTATTTCCAAATACCAAAAAAGAACAATTGAAATTAAAGTTGAATGTTTTCTGTTGGAGAAATGAGCTGACTGGTCATCTATAAAATGTGTGTGAAGTAGAGAAATACATGTGTGTAAAATGTCCTGTGTGTGTGTTGAGTCTCATCTCCAGCTTTTACTGGTAATACAGCTCCAGGTTCATGCCATCATGGATCTCATCTGATGCACCAGTTAAGAAATATCAACATAAAGAAAACTTTATAAAGAAATGGCTCCAGACGTGGACGTCTAGACCAAAACGTCTGGTCAGAATCACATACAAGAACAGCTCCAACTTCTCAATGCTGAGAAATGACCAGGGTATAAAGTGGTAATCCACAGTTAGGGGTGAGACCATGCTTCACCTCAGGACGTTCTTCATCTCCACATCATGCACTAAGATCCTGTAACATCTCACATCTACACCTGATTAAAATAAATTACAGAAAGACGTGAAAGGATACAGTCTGCCAGTGACACGTGATCCTTAAAAATGGTGTACCTGCAGAAGAAAGAGAGAACAACAAACATCAGGACAAAAACCCAGACCTGCACCTGATGTTCATCAATGAGAACACAAGCAGCACATGCTGAACTTTTCATCACATTATTACACCTGCTTATTCCTGCCTTTATCCAACCAACCAATCACACGAGGGCACTGGATATTTCATATTTATCTGATCCAGTCTTCCTGTTCTTCACTGACACCACTGAACCCTGAGGTCATCTCCTGGTCTAGCTTCTACACCTTCAGCGTGGACGTGGTGAGTGTGTGGAGATGCTTTCTCACACAAATCTTTTTTTATTCATCCTACAAGAATGAGCAGGTGCTCCTGATAAAGTGAAGACAGACAGCATGTGTGTGTGTGTGTGTGTGTGTGTGTGTGTGTGTATACACGTTTCTTACCATTTCTTCAGGACAATTTTGTCCCACCTGGTTCCCGTCTGAGCTGCAATCAGTTTCTTTAGATCCCCAATAGTGTCATCACCACTGCACACACACTGTTAAGGCTTTTTCTCTCTTTCTCTTTCTTTGTGTCTCTCTCTCTCCCTCTGTGTGTGTTTGTGTGTGTGTCTCTCTCTCTCTCTCTCTCTCTCCCTCTGTGTGTGTTTGTGTGTGTCTCTCTCCCTCTGTGTGTGTTTGTGTGTGTCTCTCTCTCTCTCCCTCTGTGTGTGTTTGTGTGTCTCTCTCTCTCTCTCTCTCTCTCTCCCTCTGTGTGTGTTTGTGTGTGTCTCTCTCTCTCTCTCTCTCCCTCTGTGTGTGTTTGTGTGTGTCTCTCTCCCTCTGTGTGTGTTTGTGTGTGTCTCTCTCTCTCTCCCTCTGTGTGTGTTTGTGTGTGTCTCTCTCTCTCTCTCTCTCTCTCCCTCTGTGTGTGTTTGTGTGTGTCTCTCTCTCTCTCTCTCTCCCTCTGTGTGTGTTTGTGTGTGTCTCTCTCCCTCTGTGTGTGTTTGTGTGTGTCTCTCTCTCTCTCCCTCTGTGTGTGTTTGTGTCTCTCTCTCTCTCCCTCTGTGTGTGTTTGTGTCTCTCTCTCTCTCCCTCTGTGTGTGTTTGTGTCTCTCTCTCTCCCTCTGTGTGTGTTTGTGTCTCTCTCTCTCCCTCTGTGTGTGTTTGTGTCTCTCTCTCTCCCTCTGTGTGTGTTTGTGTGTGTCTCTCTCTCTCTCTCTCTCTCTCTCCCTCTGTGTGTTTGTGTGTGTGTCTCTCCCTCTGTGTGTTTGTGTGCATCTCTCTCCCTCTCTCTCTCTGTGTGTGTGTGTGTGTGTGTGTGTGTGTGTCTCTCGCTCTGTGTGTGTTTGTGTGTGTGTGTGTCTCTCGCTCTGTGTGTGTGTGTGTGTGTGTCTCTCGTCCTACAAGAATGAGCAGGTGCTCCTGATAAAGTGAAGACAGACAGCATGTGTGTGTGTGTGTGTGTGTGTGTGTGTGTATACACGTTTCTTACCATTTCTTCAGGACAATTTTGTCCCACCTGGTTCCCGTCTGAGCTGCAATCAGTTTCTTTAGATCCCCGATAGTGTCATCACCACTGCACACACACTGTTAAGGCTTTTTCTCTCTTTCTCTTTCTTTGTGTCTCTCTCTCTCTCCCTCTGTGTGTGTTTGTGTGTGTCTCTCTCTCTCTCCCTCTGTGTGTGTTTGTGTCTCTCTCTCTCTCCCTCTGTGTGTGTTTGTGTCTCTCTCTCTCTCTCGCTCTGTGTGTGTGTGTGTGTGTGTGTGTCTCTCGCTCTGTGTGTTTGTGTGTGTCTCTCGCTCTGTGTGTTTGTGTGTGTCTCTCGCTCTGTGTGTGTTTGTGTGTGTCTCTCGCTCTGTGTGTGTTTGTGTGTGTCTCGCTCTGTGTGTGTTTGTGCATCTCTCTCCCTCTGTGTGTGTTTGTGTTTCTCTCTCTCTCTCTCTCTCCCTCGGTGTGTGTTTGTGTTTGTTTGTCTCTCTCTCTCTCTCTCTCTCTCTCTCTCTCTCTCTCTCTTATATAAATCTAGTCTCGAGACTTTTTGATATCACTCATATACTTTAAAGGATACTTGCACTTGACTCGGACCTTTTTGCCCAGTCGGTCATTACACACAACTTCAATCATCTCTGCACAGCTGACCTGTTACACACACACACACACACACACACACACACAGTTTTGTGTGTTAGAACAGCAGTGCAGCTGTAAATCACAGGATTAGACTGATGCTCTCACTCGAACACGTGATGGGTTCAAACACAGATGATAAAAACACGTGTGCTGTAAGAAACGTGTGCAGAAGGAGTCTCCAGTTCCAGAGCAGTAACTGAGCGGCTGCTGAGGGACAGAGTGTTTATAGCTGCTAGAACGGAAACGAACACACTGAATGTGTTCATGTAACCGGAAATGGTTAAGGAAAACCCACATCTATTTATTTTGACATGTGAACACGCACCGGAAGCGCTTTATAATGTTATTTCCGCCTAATAATCTCTCATGCAGGACACACAGTGTGTTCTTTAGGTTCATCATCACCTGTGTTTCCTCCAAACTACAGATGAAACCTGCTGAGATTCACGTGCAGCTCTCACTGTATAAAACAGCGTCACGTGCCGCTTCTGAACCCATCACACATTAGAGCAAGGCATTTAAAACACACACACATTTTACATTTATACACACAAAAAAACACTAAATCCAGAAAAATGTTCTGTTTCTTTTCAGGCTAAAAGAAACACACTCACGTTTGGAGACGCTCTGCCGTAAAGTGTACTGTAGTGAAAAGGGAGGGGGGACAAAAGCAACGCTGCAACCAATCAGATCGCGGGAAACTGAGATTGACGTTCAAATCTAGCCAATAGAATGATCTCATAAGGTAAAGGCGGGATTTGTGAGGTGACGTCACAAAGGGGTCGTGAAATCAATTAAATAAACAGAAACGTTTAAAATGAAATGACACGCGCACATGATCATATAAAATAATATAATAATGTGGCGTATGATGTAAAACTGATTATTACGTGGCTGATTCACGTGAATATATATAAAAAAATCGATTGTTTATTGTGTTCGTTAAGCCACTATTGTGTTATTTAGTTGACAGGTGAATTACCGCCACCTGCTGGACTGGGATTTACCAGCAATTACGAAATAAAAAAAAAGATATGTATATAAAAAGTTAATATAAAATATATTTACTGCACATGTGACATGTAGAAATATATAAAGCATGTAATAAATACAGACTTATAAAAATCGGATAAATATAAACTAAGCTTTAAACGACAGATGACTAGCATGGAGTCTACAGCTACGGCTGACCTGTCCATTATGGCGGACGCGTTATCGGGCGCTGACAGACAGCGCATGCGTGAAAATGACTGGCTTCGTGGAAGGAGTTTGTGTTCACTGCCCTCCTGTGGATTGAGGCGGAGGTTCAGCGGGTTCATCACACCTTTTTGACATAAAACCCAGAGAAAATGTGGGAGGATTCCTCACGGAATAGTGTACAGAAAATTACCTCACAGAACAGTGTACAGAAAAATACCTCACAGAACAGTGTACAGAAAAATACCTCACAGCACAGTGTGCTGAAAAATACCTTAGGGAACAGTGGGCTGAAAAATACCTTAGGGAACAGTGGGCTGAAAAATACCTCACAGCACAGTGTACAAAAAAAACCTCACAGAACAGTTTACTAAAAAATACCTCACAGAACAGTTTACCAAAAAATACCTAACAGAACAGTGTGCTGAAATATACCTCACAGAACAGTTTACTAAAAAATACCTCACAGAACAGTGTGCTGAAAAATACCTCACAGAATTGTGTACAGAAAAATACCTCACGGAATAGTGCGCTGAAAAATACCTTACGGAATAGTGTGCTGAAAAATACCTTACGGAATAGTGTGCTGAAAAATACCCCACAGAATAGTGTGCTGAAAAATACCTCACGGAACAGTGTACAGAAAAATACACCTCCACTACACTCTTACTGTACTCTTCCTTCAGAATCACCCCTACACCATTTCTCTTTCCATCCACACCATGATAAAACAGTTTAAATCCACCTCCAATGTTCCTGGCCTTACTCCCTTTCCACTTGGTCTCCTGAACACATAGCATATCTACCTTTCTCCTCTCCATCATATCAGCTACTTCTCTCCCTTTACCCGTCATAGTACCAACATTTAAAGTACCAACCCGAACCTCCACTCTCCTACACTGCTCCTTTCCCTGCCGTCTCTGTAGACGTCTTCCTCCTCTCCTTTTCCTCCTTCGGCCAACAGTAGCCCAATTTCCACCGGTACCCTGTCGGCTAACGATACCTGTGGCGGTCGTTGTTAACCCGGGCCTCGACCGATCCGGTATGAAATTCTTATTTGTGATCCGCATATTTGATTTGGCGCATGTTTTACGCTGGATGCCCTTCCTAACGCAACCCTCCCCATTTACCCGGGCTTGGGACCGGCACTAAGAATGCACTGGCTTGTGCCTCCCTAATGGCTGGGTTAGTGTACAGAAAAATACCTCACGAAATAGTGTACTGAAAAATACCTTACGAAATAGTGTACTGAAAAATACCTTAGGAAATAGTGTGCTGAAAAATACCTTACGGAATAGTGTGCTGAAAAATACCTTACGGAATAGTGTGCTGAAAAATACTTTACGGAATAGTGTGCTGAAAAATAGCTTACGGAATAGTGTACAGAAAAATACCTTACGGAATAGTGTACTGAAAAATACCTTAGGGAATAGTGTGCTGAAAAATACCTCACGGAATAGTGTGCTGAAAAATACCTTACGGAATAGTGTGCTGAAAAATACCTTACGGAATAGTGTGCTGAAAAATTGCTTACCGAATAGTGTACAGAAAAATTTAAGAAAATACTGCAACCAATCAGATTGCTGAGAAAAATACCTTACGGAATAGTGTGCTGAAAAATACCTTACGGAATAGTGTGCTGAAAAATACCTTACGGAATAGTGTGCTGAAAAATACCTTACGGAATAGTGTGCTGAAAAATACCTTACGGAATAGTGTGCTGAAAAATACCTTACGGAATAGTGTGCTGAAAAATACCTTACGGAATAGTGTGCTGAAAAATACCTTACGGAATAGTGTGCTGAAAAATACCTTACGGAATAGTGTGCTGAAAAATTGCTTACGGAATAGTGTACAGAAAAATTTAAGAAAATACTGTAACCAATCAGATTGCTGAAAATGCAGATTGACGTTTAAAACGAGACAATAGAATGAACGCAAGGGGGTCGTAGATCCTGTGAAATAATTGAAATAAACTTCAATGTTTCTGGTGTAAAACTAAATGAAACGTGAACAAGATAATTTAAATAATATAATAAATGTGGCGTATAATGTAATATTGGTCACGTATGTATTTTTTAATTTGACGGTTTAATATGTTTATTCAGCCATGATTTAATATTGTTCTAATTTTAAGAGTAATTATGAATTATAGATATAATAAAGACTTTCAGTGCATTAATAGAGCATTGTTGTGTTTGTGAGGATTTTTTGATGGATTTTAATTCATAGACAGGTGAATTAGCGACACCTGCTGGAAGAGACTGGACTTGCTGTCACTTTCGGGCAAATAAGATCAATTAAAATATATTTTATTTGTATATTAACAGTACATAAGATATATTTACGTCACATGTGGTGTAGAAATATATGAATGTAGTATGTGATAAAGCTCATTTCAGATAAATATAAAATGTTTTAAACGACAGATCTGCAGTAGTTTATACACCTACATTGACTTTACGACTACGGTTTACCTTTCCAAAATGGCGGACGCGTTGTCGGGACATGACAGACAGCGCATGCGCGAAGATCTAGCGTATTGTGGCAGGGGTTTGTGTTCACTGCCCTCTTGTGGACTGAGGCGACAGTGCAGCGGGTTCAGCACACCTCAGTGATTGAGTGTGTGTGTGTGTAAGAGTTCATCTCGTGTTGGAGATAAAAAAAACCCAGAGGAAATGAGTGATGAGGAGAAATTACCCCCCGGCTGGGAGAAGCGCATGAGCCGCAGTTCAGGTGAGCAGCAGCAGTAAAACCCACTTCAGTGTGAACCTCTGCGGGAGACTCCGCACTGCTGACGGGGTGAAGCTCACTGTGCTAACGCTGCTACTGCAGGGGCGTTCAGTCAGGGGTTAGCATCATTAGCATCATTAGCATCACAGCATCACAGCTAGCAGTGAGTCTCACTCTGTCTCTTCACCTGTGTCTCCATAATCAGGAGTCCAGTGTCCGGGGTTTTATTCATAAACACGGAGAAAACCCTCTTCTGATTAGCGTGTTAGCTCAGATTTCAGCTCATCATACCGCAGAGTGCGGCCATTTACTGTTACATACACAGCAGTGTGTGTGTGTGTGTGTGTGTGTGTGAGTGTGTGTGTGTGTGTGTGTGTGTGAGAGAGTGAGAGAGAGAGAATCTGTCTCTATCTGAGTACATAAGATATATTGTCTTTGTCTCACGGAACATCAGTCTCACACTGTCTCTGTCTCTATCGGTCTCACACTGTCTCTGTCTCTCTGTCTCTTTCAGTCTCACACTGTCTCTGTCTCTATCGGTCTCACACTGTCTCTGTCTCTATCGGTCTCACACTGTCTCTATCTGTCTCTATCGATCTCACACTGTCTCTGTCTCCATCAGTCTCACACTGTCTCTGTCTTTATTGGTCTCACTCTGTCTCTATCAGTCTCTATCGGTCTCACACTGTCTCTGTCTCCATCAGTCTCACACTGTCTCTGTCTCTATCGGTCTCACACTGTCTCTGTCTCTATCTGTCTCTATCAGTCTCACACTGTCTCTGTCTCTATCTGTCTCACACTGTCTCTGTCTTTATCTGTCTCACACTGTCTCTGTCTCTATCTGTCTCTATCAGTCTCACACTGTCTCTGTCTCTATCTGTCTCTATCGGTCTCACACTGTCTCTGTCTCTATCGGTCTCACACTGTCTCTGTCTCTATCGGTCTCACTCTGTCTCCATCAGTCTCACACTGTCTCTGTCTTTATCGGTCTCACACTGTCTCTGTCTCTATCTGCCTCTATCGGTCTCACACTGTCTCTGTCTCTATCTGTCTCTATCGGTCTCACACTGTCTGTCTCCATCAGTCTCACACTGTCTCTGTCTCTATCGGTCTCACACTGTCTCTGTCTCTATCTGTCTCTATCAGTCTCACACTGTCTCTGTCTCTATTTGTCTCCATCAGTCTCACACTGTCTCTGTCTCTATCGGTCTCACACTGTCTCTGTCTCTATCTGTCTCTATCGGTCTCACACTGTCTCTGTCTCTATCTGTCTCTATCGGTCTCACACTGTCTCTGTCTCTATCTGTCTCTATCGGTCTCACACTGTCTCTGTCTCTATCTGTCTCTATCGGTCTCACACTGTCTCTGTCTCTATCGGTCTCACACTGTCTCTGTCTCTATCTGTCTCTATCGGTCTCACACTGTCTCTGTCTCTATCTGTCTCTATC
>MU551601.1:406076-513576 GCA_024362625.1 Silurus asotus | reverse complement strand
CCTGCAGGGTATAAAAGAGTGAGAAGATGAACAGAGGACCAGAGATTCTCTGCAGGTACGTTGTATTTGTTTGTATTTCTGCATGGTGTAAAGGTTTTCTTGATGTATCCGTGAGGTCGTAAAATCAAAATGTATTTATTTTTTCGAATTCAGAAGCAGAGCTGAGGCACAAATATTCCCAGGTCTTCATATTAATTATATGATTCCGTGGTCCAGGTCTTGAAGTCCTGCTACGAGCTCGAGCCAGAAACAGTGAAGGAGCCTAAAATGACAGTAAGTCTAACAAGTGAGTTTCCTAAAATTCCTTTCTCAGAGGTCCTTCAGTGTGAAGGTTTCACTGTGATTTCTCTCTTTTTCCCAAAGGGTGCAGCTTTTTTAGTGTTTTCAGTCTGCTGGACTCTCCAGCTCCCCCTGCTGGTTCAGACTACTCCTCTTTCTCAGACCCTTCACCCCACAGACTGTTCTGATGTTTACGCTAACGGGCAAACTCTTAGTGGCGTGTACACGATCTACCCAACAGCAGATACACCTGTGCAGGTCTACTGTGACATGGGATGCTCAGGAAGCAAAGAAGAGGATAAAAAGTGGACGGTGTGTTAAAGGAAAGATTTTCCTTTTTCCTTTTGTATATGTACCCATGACTCACTTCTTGATTGTTTCCACCTTTCCACCAGGTGTTTCAGAGGAGAATGGATGGCAGTGTGAACTTCTACAGACCATGGGAACACTACAAGAAAGGGTTCGGAGACAAGTATGGAGAATACTGGCTGGGTGAGGAGAAATGAGAGCAGTGAATTGTTGATCATTTGGGCGTGAGAGAATGAAATGTTAAAGAATTAAAAAAGAAATAAGAAGAATAAGAAATTAAATACTCAAAATGTATATTATTGACTGCATTCTAAAAAAGTTGTAGTTAAAATATTTCAGCTGAATATTGAGTAGATGTGGCACTGAGCATCACCAATCACCTGCACAGCAGTGTTTCGTCCGTGTTTATTTATAAAAATGTATTGCATTTATTTGACACCTGCACTGACTGTCTGCTGTGTGGTGGGTTTTTATTGCACGTGTCCGGACAGGATTGGAGAATCTCTACCAGCTCACACGGAACAGGAAATACGAGCTGAAAGTGGACCTGCAGGACTTTGATGGAGTTTCAGTTTTTGCTCAGTATTCGTATTTCTCTGTGGAATCTGAAGCTGAAGGCTACAAACTCCACGTTAGTGGCTTCTTCAACGGAGGTGCAGGTGAGGACTCGTGAACGTACGGTCATCGTTAGTGACATTACAGGAGAACTTACATGGGAACAGAGCTTCCAGGATATTGCTGCTGAAATTCCTGTCATTACACTTTAAATTGTAGAGCGGTTGCGTAGTGGTAAAGATGTTGAACGTCTGATCAGAAGGTCAGGAGTTGGAATTCCAGCACTATCAAGCTGTCATTGCTGGGCCCTTGAGCACGGCCCTTAACACTCAACTGCTCAATGTTTAAATAAGATAAGTGTCTTCCAAATGCCATCAATTTAAATTCTGCATTTCTGATCTTCAGGTGATTCTCTGGAGTTAAGCAACGGACAGAAATTCTCCACCTTTGATAAAGACCAGGACTCTAATGAGGAGGGGAACTGTGCTAAATCCTACCTCGGGGCTTTTTGGTACAGCAAGTGCCATCATGCTAATCCTAATGGGATTTACCTGTGGGGACGGGATGGGACTTTGTTTGCCATTGGAAATGTGTGGTACCATTGGAAAGCCTATGATTATGGTCTTAAGTCCATCACGATGAAGATCAGACCTGTAGATTAGACTCTGATGGGACTCTGTGATGGGTTTGATACGATTCTGTTTTCACTTCACTGCGTAGCATCAATGTATTTTTACTACATGATTTTTCACAAGGATATAAATCTGTATATTTTTCTTTTCTTTCTGTCTCTGTGTCTGTTTCTTACCAGAGAAAAATAATTTAATAATATTCCACTGATTATGTAGGAAATTATTGATATGAAATATAAGATTAATGGTCCAGAATATACCTCAGTGTTTGTTGCACAATAAGAAACATCATAATAGAAAAATAATACATGGCATTAACTATAGATAAACCACTGAACCTGAGACGAGATACCTGAGCCATAGATTATATCAACTACATTGTGGTTAAAGTCTGGACTGGAAGAACTCAAGTGTCCCTGTTCTACTCAAAACCATTGATAAGAACTGGAACTGGAGCCTCTTCACCAAACCTATCGACCTCAGTGATCACTCAGACAAAGAGCCACCCTCCAAAATCTAGTGTAGAGTCTTCCCTAAGGACAGGAGCTTATATACAGGGAAAAGGAAATAAATCTAAAAACTAGATGTTTAACATGCACATAAATACTCAGAGGAACATGGCTGGGGAGAGCCAGAGCACCATGGGTCAATCAGTGATTTATTACCTGTATCATGTGATTCTGCTAATCTGGTCAACATGAGGGTCTGGATTTGGAGAAAGTGTATCATCACATCTCATTATTTATTTTTTGAAGGTTCTGCTGGAGTTCAGAGCATGCAGGTCTGTAGGTCTTGTGATCTAGTCTCAGTATGTACAGAAACGGAGAGTGTGTATTCTTGATATTCATTTGAATACCAGGTGTTACAGATGAATTTCACTGCACAGGTATTTGGTAGTGAAGCAGGATTTTTGGTCAGTCTACATCATTATCTTCATCTATGGTCATGATAATAGGCCACAGAAATATGAATGGAAGTAAAAATGGTAATAAATCAACATGAATGAATCTTATGTCTATTCTGGATAATGTTCTGGAGATCATCAGTGTGTTTACTACCAGGTTCCACAGTCCATCATCTGTAATCCTGTTTCACAATCCTGTAACAACCTCTGCACTCTCTGAGTAAATATATATATATATTTACAGACTCTGTGAGACGAAACCTAATGATTATTCAGTAGGAGATGTTATGTTCATGTTATATTATTAGTTTGTGTTTACAATAAAAATGTTATATAATATTATTATAATGTAAACACAGGGCACACGGACTCTGTGAATGAGTACATTCATTAGAAATTAAAGATCTGAACAAATCTACCACCTCATTCGTGAGGTCATGGACCCCAATAGTGGAATTTCCTTTAGAAATTCCCATTTTTGCAAAGACTTTACGTAATCACGTAGGAGGGTTTTGGGAGTCCAGTGGGGTTTAAAAGAAGGAATGAACATCTGGAAAAGAGCAGAGAGAATCTGAAAGTAGCCATAATTTAGTGTTATCTTTCATTTATAGAAATCTCTGTTCTGTTCAGCTTGTGCCAATTTCATCTCTGATTTAGAATCGCTTTCTTGAGGAAGTTGGAGGAGAATAAAATGATGGTAAGTCATAGAGTTCTGTATTTTTTCATTAGTTCTTACTTTAAATTATTCTAATTGAGTTTGAAGAATATTTAATTCCACGTTTCTTTATGAACTTTTGAAAACTTGTTAATTATTCTCCAGGACATGGTGTTCTTGGTGTTTTCGGTGGTCTCTGTGTTCGGGGTTCTGCCCCCGCTGGTTGAAAGTACTCCTGTTTCTCAGCATCTTCTTCCAACAGACTGCTCTGATGTTTATGCTAGCGGGCAAAAACTCAGTGGCGTGTACACAATCTACCCCACAGCAGAAACACCTGTCCAGGTCTACTGTGATATGGGCTGTCTGGGGAGCAAAGAAGAGGATGGAAAGTGGACGGTATGTTAAGGCGTGTGTCCCCGTGTGTGTGTGTGTGTGTGTGTGTGTGTGTGTGTGTGTTCTCTCGGCTGCACTGCTTCAGTACGTGTATGTGGATAGTAGAGTTTTTGTCCAATCAGATTTCAGCCTCTATGTGCTGCCATGTGAATCTAATCTGCTCAGAACCTTCAGAATCAGTACTGCTGGACTTTTACCATCGAGAATATTACCAACAGCTCTGTTTCTTTATCCAATCAGGTTTCAGATTCTCCTCACAGAGCAGATCACTGGCTCAGAATAGCGTCAGCATTGTTCCGTCCTCTGATTGGTTGTACAGAGGGAAACTGTTACAGTCGAGTTCGACTGGTAAAACACGTGTGAAGCTCTGCACACGTTCATACATCTGAGTTACACTTTTTTATACCTACAGAGGAAGAGAAATTAATTTGGTATCGGACAATCTCTCAAAAATCCTTTGTGAAGAAAAGCTAGACATGTTGAGGAGGTCGTCCAACCCTGCAGCTAGCTAGCGTGTCTCAGCGCGGGAAAGGGTTTGTACCGCAGAAAACTAAACCCATTTCCCAGGAATAAATACTTGCATTTGTGATTTAGATAAAGAATGTGGAATTTTACATTTTCTGTTCCCACCAGGTGATTCAGAGGAGAATGGACGGCACTGTGAACTTCTACAGATCATGGGAACACTACAAGAAAGGGTTTGGGAACATGGATGGAGAATACTGGCTGGGTGAGACATGACAGCACAGATCACTCACAGGATATTAAAAACGAAAAAAAAAGCAGATCCACTTGCATATGCTAGTTTTAAGTTTACCATTTAGGGCAGTTTTGTTACAAATAACTTAACATATGTTTTAAAAAGAATTCTTATGACCTGTTAGAAATAATGTTTTGATGCAATAAAAAAAACTCCTTTAACTCAGGAAACTTCAAAAGTTAACAGACATATAAATAAATAACTACAAGGCCAAGCAATAATCTACATTTAATTTAATAAAAAAATGTTTGATATGCTAAACATAAAGTTGTTTTATTTATAAAAGGCAAAACACAAGCTTAATGCTTCCCCCATGTGGCCAGAATGATTAACACACTTCAAAGTGTTTTCAATTTGTGAGGATGTGTTCAGGTAAACTGGTCATAAGATCAAACCACCTGCCTACTATTGTTTAGGTCTTTATTAGAGCCTCTGAAACAGCTCTGATCAGTCAAGGCCTGGACTCCACATTACATCTGTCAAAGCATGGGTTGGCTTGTTTGGAGGTCAAACCTTGAGGTCACATTCTTCAACTTCTTGCTGAAGTTCCTCAAACTATTCCTGAAAACTTTCTGCAGTGTGTCAGAGGCATTATCTTGCTGAATGAGGTCACTCTTAAGGAACCATGTTTCCATTAAGGGGGGTGACTGCAGGGGGTCTGTAACTGTTTAGGTTTGTGGAAGATGACCTCATGTTAACATCCACACGATCACCAGGACCCAATGTTTCCTAGCAGAACATAAACCAGAGCATCACACTTTTTTTTCACAAGTTTACACCCAGTTTTCCACCATCATTAAACCGAACCACTTTCTATCACTACTCCATGGTCCAGTTCTCATGTTCATGTGTCCAATGTAGGAGCTTTGGGTGGTGTAGAGAAGACAGAATTGGCTCTCTACAGCTCCACAGCTCCATATACTGCAAGCTGTCATGCTCTCTGTGTTTCAGATTCAGAGTTAACTATCTTAGCAGTTACAGTTACAGCTAAAGTAACTCTCCTTTTCGACTTGATGCAGAAATCCACCATTGTAACAAGTGGTTTTCAATGTCAGTGTAATCTGACTATCTGTCCGTCTGTCCGTCTGTCTGTCTGTCTGTCTGTCTGTCTGTCTGTCTGTCTGTCATTAATGTATCACAAATTTCCACCACATTCCACATAGATTTGCACTTGACCATGAATATTCATCATTATCTTTTAGCATATATTTTTCTTTTTTCCCCAGGATTAGAAAACATCTACCAGCTCACACACAAGAGGAAATACGAGCTGAAGGTGGACCTGCAGGACTTTGATGGAGCAACAGCTTCCGCTCGCTATTCCTCCTTCTCTATAGACTATGAAGCTGAAGGCTACAAACTGCATGTTAGCGGTTTCATCAATGGAGGTGCAGGTAAGTGAGAGTGGGATATGTGGAGAAAACGACACACACCAAGAAGAATAAATATTTACGTGAGGCAACAAGGCAAATAATGTTCATAAAATTCAGAGAGTGTGTAGTGACAGCTTCTGGTATCTGCAGGTGATTCTCTGGCTTTACACAATGGACAGAAATTCTCCACCTTTGATAAAGACCAGGACTCGTATGCAGCGGGGAACTGTGCTAAATCCTACCTCGGGGCTTTTTGGTACAGTGAGTGCCATCATGCTAATCCTAACGGGATTTACCTGTGGGGAAATCACGGCACTCATTACGCCATTGGGAATGTGTGGCAGCACTGGAAGGGATATCATTATGGTCTCAAGTACATCGCTATGAAGATCAGACCTGTAGCACAGTGAGGAGATTCTCTTTATAAAATTGTTCTTGAGGGTAAATATAAACCATGCATTATTAATGTTGTGTGATCCATCATTACAATATATAGATAATATATTATTATATGTGTACATTTAGGCAAATGATAAAGTTTTTAAGAAACCAAGAAATGAGTTTCAATCAACTTTTGTTCTGCATAAACATATGATTAGACATTCTGAAATGACTGAAATTGTCACCATGACAACAATAAAAGCGACTGCATCATCATTACAGTTCAACGCTTCGAACTGCAACATGAAGGAGTTGAATTATGCATAAAGATTATTCAAATGCCAACTTTTATTGGTCTGAGCAGCTGTTTGCTGTCCCTCTTCAACACCAAAAAATAGTGAACATTTCTGCACTTTTTATGCAATAAAAGCCAACGGATAGCAAAAATAATATTTCATTCTTCTACTCAAAATATATGTTGAAACGTCGTATGGAATATTTTCTTAGTAAAAAAGCAAAAAATACATCAAAACTGCAGTCACTTCAAAAGAGTAGATTTAGGAAGATTTGACTGAACTTTACTGTCCAGCATAACATCAAGCTACACAATAATCAGCTACACAATACAAAATATGTGAAACTCTAACGATCAAACTCATGTTTCATCCCCAAACTGTTACCACATAGAATTAATTATACAACTGTAAAGAAAAGCCTCTGTCTGCTGTAGTTTCCATTTAAGATCCCCGAAGACCAGCATGATGATGCTCCAGTACACAACAAGCTCCATGAAGACAGTAATTTGTAATATTAAAGTAGGAATAGAAGAACTGGAGTGTCCTGCACAAAGCCCAGACTTTCTCAACCTCCCTAAACACCTTTGGAATAAACTGGAACTGAAGCTTCCTTTACATCCGAGTATCAGTGTCTGATCTCACTCATGCTCTTGTTGCTGATATAAAAATATAATATAAATATTACATTTAAATGTAGATTATACTCTAAGTTTATCGCAAAGTTTGTCCCTAATGAGCGAGCCAATGGAGAAATGTGTGAAGGAAAAACTTCTTAAGATGGTGTGAGGAAAAAACCTTCAGAGAAACAAGATTTAAAGGGAACCCATCCTCATCAGAGTTTCTCTAAAGGTCCATTCTTTGTAGTTCTGTCATTTTTGAGGTTAACTGTTCACTGATGGAGAGTGTAAAACTGTTAATGGTGATTTTTCATCCTAAATATATTAATAACCTCACAAACACCTACTGACTCAAGACTACACTAAATAAATATGTGTTCCCGAACACTGGTTGGAAGGTTGTTCCATAACTGTGGGGTTTATAAGAGAAACATCTGCCCCCTGCTGGATTTAACATTATTTGAGGTACCAACAAATAGCCTGCACCTTTTGATCTAAGTAGGCGTGGAGGATCATCCTGGTACAGAAGTTCACTCAGATACTGCAGCGTGAGAGCGTTAAGTGCTTTATACGTCAGTAGTAGTATTTTATAATCAGTGTGAGATGGAATTGGGAGCAGTGTAGATGATTAAAACAGGGCTGATGTGATCATATTTTCTAGATCTAGTGAGGACTCTTGCTGCTGCATTCTGGACTAACTGAAGATAATTTATGCACGTACTCGCACACCCAGACAGTAAAGCGTTACAGTAGTCTAATCTAGAAGTAACAAAAGCATGAACTAGTTTTTCTGCATCCTGTAACGACATCATATTTCTTATTTTAGCAATATATAAAAAAGATGAAGGTTGGGAATGAAACAGAAAGATGGAAAGATGATTATATCCATCCCAATGCCATAACCATTTTGCATTCACCATGGACAATAACCCTCCAGACTATCAGAGGATACCGCTCCTCACTTCTTTTTTTTTTTTTTTTTTTTTTTTACTTTTTATTTCTTCTTAAGTTTTACAGATAATACATCACCATTAAAAAAAGCTGCTGAAGGTTTATCATATAGTAGATTCCATTTATGATTGTGTCTATTTCCTGATTCACAGAGAAAAAACGAATCAAAGACTGTAAATAAATTCAACACACTGCTAAAGTTTTTATTTTAAGAAGTTCCTTCAAAAAGCAGCACAGTGTCCAGAACAAAGTCTTTTTAGTGTTTTTTGTTCTACTGACACACAGTTAGATTAATGAACTTTACTTATCAAGGTACAAAATTCCTGAGTTTAAATCCCAGATTTGACCAGGGTTCATGGTACACAAGTTTTATTTTATCCATGTTTAATCATTTATGCTCAAAGAACTTCAACAATAGAGACATTTATCAAGTAATACCTCAATAAAATATGTGCCACTGTTATCAAAGGCTTTCAGATTGTAAAAGTAAAAAGCATTGGCAAAAGTTATTTATGAGTGTGTCTATTTCCTGGTCCAAGATAAAAAATAAATTAATCAAAGACTGAAAATAAAACTGATAGGATCTTGGCTTAAGATCCAGGAAGCTCCTTCAGGGCAATAAAGAAACCCAGCAGGGTTTATAAGTGTGGGAGTATGAAGGTTTCAGAAAGCTTCTGTCAGAAGTAGCACAGGTAGGAGTTTAAATAGGATCTGTGTGGTAAAGAAGATTTTTCATACAAAAACAAAACAAAAAATCCCAAAGCAAAAATATTTAGGAGTTTATTTGTTGTAAATGAAAATGATTTTTTGCTTGATTTTATTGTTTTATTAATTTGGATTATATCTTCTTAGCTACAGCAGTTGAATCTCTGCTTCGCAATCAAGCTGGTGTTTACGTGAGCTTCTGGATGAAATGCAAATGACGGTGAGAATTTTATTTCCTTATCGAAGTCTATGTGCACACACACACCACCTGGTTTCTAGATAAATTTGTGATGTGTTATTCCACTAAATTCCTATTACAGAAAAAAATAGTTCCACATTCAACATGTTATTAATCCACTTAGCTTGTTTGTTTTTTGGCCAGAGTGTGTTGTGTTTGACGCTCTGGGTTCTGCTGCTCCCCCTGCTGGCTGGAAGTCTTCCTTTTTCGCAGGAACTTTTTCCGTCAGATTGCGCTGATGTCTACGCTAACGGACACACACTCAGTGAAGTGTACACGATCTACCCTGCAGGAGAAACTCCTGTACAGGTCTACTGTGACATGGGCTGCTGGGGAAGCCGAACAAATGATGGGAACTGGACGGTAGGTTCAAATCTCTGCTTTTTGACTTTTCCAAATTTCCAGTTTTCCAAGTTTCTAAATTTTGTAATGAATATGAGAAAATTATAACAAATCAAATGCTTATTAAAATTAAAGTTAGGATAAAAACATTATTTTGTAAATGGGGTTTTTAGACAAATCATATGGGAGGTGAATGGATAAGGATCTTCGTACAGAAGATAAATAAACAATCGTGCATCCAGCATATTATTTTCCAGTTAAAAGTTAAAACAGAAACCAGTAGAAACGTCAAGGACAAATAATTTGGCACTGACTGTGCTTGAGCAGCTTGTTGATGGTAAACAGGAATTGACCTGAGGTTGGGGTAGAACTCCAGACAGAGTGACCTTTGCTGCAGGAAAGGGGGGAAAGTCTATAGTCTTTTTCATACTTACTCTATGAGCCATTTCTTTTAGTTTAATTAAAGTGTTTCCTTCACCTTCACATCAGGTGATTCAGAGGAGAATGGATGGCAGTGTAAACTTCTACAGACCATGGGAACACTACAAGAAAGGGTTTGGGAACAAAGATGGAGAATACTGGCTGGGTGAGAGTTAACAGCAGCAAATTGTTGATTGGTTATGAGAAAAAAACAGACCCATTCAGAAATCTAATTCATAAAATGAGGATCTGGTCAAGTATTTGAGCTTTTCAGGTGTGTTTTTGAACCGTTCTTCTCTCTCACTGTACACGTTTGGGTTCTTACACAATATATGTAAAGGCATGCACATGTACCAGGCACTAAAATATTTAGTTTTATTTTTAATTCCACTCCTCATTCACTCACCTTTATATATAAATTCTTCTGTCTCTGAAACTTCCTTTAGAAATAAATACATACATATTATTAAAAGAAATATATGACAATGCTTTTATTCCAATTTCAATTTGAAATCTCAGACCAGATTCGGCTGTAACTTGTAGAGCATGAAGGACGTGTGTGGTTTTATATCCTGTCTCTGTCCTGACAGGATTGGAGAATCTCCACCAGCTCACACGTAAGAGGAAATATGAGCTGAGAGTGGACCTACAGGACTTTGATGGATCATCAGTTTATGCTCATTATTCCTATTTCTCTGTGGATTCGGAAGCTGAGGGCTACAAGCTCACCGTTAGTGGTTTCATCAACGGAGGTGCAGGTGATAAAGAGTGAGAGATACAGAGCTAATCACAGACTCCAGCGGAGAATCCTGAGATGATGTGATGATCACATTAAACCCTGAATTAAAATCTGACATTCAGTGGATTAAGAGGGAGGGGATTTGAGATGTGTGTGTTTTTATAATGAACTGGAATCTATGTTTGATATACCGTAAAAACTGCCTTCGGATTCTTACATTTTATTGTGCTGTAAATTGATTTATGATTCAATTAATTTGTAGTTTTTGCATATTTATTAAAAGTTCTAGGGAAGTGTTAACTGAGTGTTTAAGATGAGGAGCTTTTAATTGGAGTGTTTAAATCCCGGCACTACCAAACTTTCACTAGGGCAAAAATCCTTGCTGTACAAAACCTTTGACTCAATGTGGAGAAAAGAACAAAATGCAGAGAAAGAGATGCTTTAGCAAGTGTGCAGGTCCTGAGAGCTTCCAATTCTGCTCTAGAACTCAACTGGACATTCTCATAAATGTTTATAATAACAAGGATAATATTTGTTTAGCTTGTCTGATCCTGAATCTATGAATTGTTTCTCCAATCCACAGGTGATTCTCTGGAGTTAAGCAATGAACAGAAATTCACCACTTTTGATAGAGACCAGGACTTGCATCCGAACAATTGTGCTAAACTCTACCTTGGGGCTTTTTGGTACAACAATTGCCACCACGCTAACCCTAATGGGATTTACCTGTGGGGAAATGATGAAACCTATTTTGCTATTGGAAATGTGTGGTACACTTGGAAAGGCTTTGCTAATGGTCTTCAGCTCATTACCATGAAAATCAGACCGGTTGTGTAACGAGTCTTTTCCAGTCACTAAGATAATGCTATAAGGATGATTTGAAGATTTGCCTTTTTTCTTGAAATAATCAAAGCTAAAATAATACATTTTTAGCCTATTAATTGCAGTATATTGCTGTAGAATGTTAAATAATGATTCATATGATTAATAAATTGTTATTGTTAATAACTCTACAGAAGAAAAAGATTAAACCACAGTCCAGAGACAAATGCAGCAGTGAGCCGAATATTCGTCTCAAATAGGACAAAAGATGGAATGATGTCTGTTTAAATAAAAATAAAAGGGTGAAATGTCTGGAAATCTGGATCACAGAAGAGTAAAGAAGTAGTCGAGACCTGGAAAGGGAGACCGAAGACCAGCTGTATATACAATCCACATATGCAAATCTACATAATGTTGGCACTCAATGGCATGATAAATATAATCAGAACAATTTTTGTCTTAATCTATTTATTCCACAAGACAACAATATAATGTAAGTTCATTTCATTCATCTACAACTATATATCAATGACTTTGTGCACTTTAGTGTACCTCAGGCTTATTTATCCAGTAGGTTAATGGTACCAGTGAGGCCCCATCGATGAACAGATCTGTTCCTGAACCCCTCTGAAATGTTCTATTGACAATACATCCAAGAAAACATTACAATACAACATGCTTCATTCAATTGAGGAGAAAAGCCATGCCCAGGGAGGAGGTTCCCTTCTGAGTCTGGTTTCTCTCAAGGTTTCTTCCTCATGCCGTCTCAGGGAGATTTTCATTGCCACATTTCTCACTGGCTCACTAATTAGGGACACACTTACAATTATAACTAACAGACTTATAGGCACTAAATGTATATCTTCATTTATACAATTTTATCTCTATAAACTGCTTTGAGACAAAGTCTGATGTTAAAAGTGTTTTACAGATAAAAACAAATTGAATTGAATTAATGAGGTTCCTTCTCAGGGGCTTACTCTCTATAACATGGTGAAGAACTCTGCAGTCTGGGAGAACCTGGAGGCAAATCTGCTGCACCTCTAAATTGAAAGCTGGTTCGAGCACTAATAGTTAAATAAATACAAATAAGTCATATATGTTTAAGGCTCGCATAAATTAGTCCAGACTCAGAAATCTCAGCGTGTACAGAAAACAATGTGTTAAAGGTTTGAAATGAGATTAATTCCAGAGATTTCAGCTTCTTTATCTCCTTTTTTTATTTCATTTTTTTAATTATAATTCACCGGATACTTCTTTATCACAGTTGCTTGAGAAATAAGAAGCTTCGCACTGCACCAGTTTGGGGTTAAAATAATGATTTCCAGCTGAAACATATTCAATCACTGCATTAATGATGCGGTTACGGGCTTAAATATTAAAGATTTATTAATAAATATTCCTGATTGGTTTTGTTTTATTAATAAATAAATATAAAAAGATGTATGATTATAATTTTTTTAATCCAAACAGCAAACACCCAAACTTTGGCTTTGCAGTGTATTTACTGTATTTGGCAGAATGTTTGCGTGTACAAACTGGTTAAAATTTAACCCACCACCAAGAGACTTGGGAATATGACCTGCATTTACCAGAATGTCCTGCAGAAAAGTTCTTTCTGGAACACACATGATGCAGTGAGGTGGAGTTTCAGAGGATTTAAAAGTGAGTGTTCCTCGAATTGAGTCGGTTTGGATGGGAAAGGAACAGGAATTAAAATCTTAAAAAGGGCAAAGTATTTCAATTTTTACTGTTTAATCTTCAGCTTTTTAGCAAAATCCTGACCTTCTACAATTAAACTGAAGTGTATTCATGAGCAGCTGGGAAAAAGTAAAATGACTGTAAGTAGCTCTAATACTGCCAAATCACTATACATAGAAAAAGATTTTTATTTTGTTAATCGGTTTTGTCATTTTCTAAATTCTCTGCCTTTTACTTTTAAAGAATCTCACAGCATGATTTATTTATCTATATGTCTGTGATTTTTCTATTCTTTACTGTGTCTTTTCTCCAGAGT
This sequence comes from Silurus asotus, assembly GCA_024362625.1. NCBI lineage: Eukaryota > Metazoa > Chordata > Actinopteri > Siluriformes > Siluridae > Silurus > Silurus asotus. The sequence goes on along the minus strand of MU551601.1, from coordinate 500,188 downwards.
CGTGTATTTTCAGTGTTTTCAGTCTCCTGGACTCTTCTGCTCCCCCTGCTGGTTGAGAGTATTCCTATTTTTACCAAATCATTTCCTTCAGATTGCTCTGATGTTTATTCTAACGGACAAACGCTCTGTGGAGTTTACACCATTTACCCTACAGAGGACACACCTGTACAGGTGTACTGTGACATGGGATGTGGGGAAGGTCAAGCAAAGCATGAGAAGTGGACGGTATGCTAGAATTGTACACACACACACACACACACACACACACACACACACACACACACACATATCAGGCATAACATTATGACATTCTGAGTGGTGAAGTAAAGAACACTGATGATCTTCATTATGGCTCCTGTTAGTGGGTGGATTTATTTATTAGGCAGCAGGTGAACATTTTGTCCTCAAAGTTGATGTTAGAAGCAGGAAAAATAGGCGTAGGGATTTGAGCGAGTTTGACTAATTGTGACGTCTAGATGACTGGATCCGAGCATCTCCATACCTGCAGCTCTTGTGGAATGTTCCTGGTCTGCAGTAGTTAGAATCTATCAAAAGTGCTCCAAGGAAGGAAACAGTGGTGAACCGGCGACATGGTTAATAAACCTAAATTACTAAATTACTAAATTGTTACATTTTCATCAGGTGATTCAGAGGAGAATGGACGGCAGTGTGAACTTCTACAGACCATGGGAACACTACAAGAAAGGGTTTGGGAGTTTGAATGGAGAATACTGGCTGGGTGAGAAGAGACACCACAGATCACTCAATACTGATAGAATGGACAGACATGCTACACACACATCTGATAAAGTCTGATTATTTATCCATAATAGCAGATTCTGAAGTGTTTTATTCTTCTTATACCACAGCAACATGCCAAAGTTACTTCCGGTTTTTAACATTTCTTAAAGAAAGATAACCCTAACCATTTTTTTAGTTTATAGTCGGATTTACTGTTATTGGAATGTCGACCAAACAAGTTAGCGCCTATGCTTACCTTCATTACAGCAGCTAGAAACAGTTGTTTTGTCAATAATATCTTTTTAATCTTTCTTGAAGTAAATAAAAAAAGTCCTGCTACCCAACCCTTTTTTTTATGTACATAGTTCATATCCCAATGATTTCAGACAGTAGAACTGAAAATGTTGCCACCATGTGACCATACTGATTAATGCACATGATCTTTATTCGTCTTAAGGACTGGAGAACCTCCATCAAATCACACGAAAGAGGGAATACGAGCTGAGGGTGGACCTGAAGGATTTTGAGGGAGCATCTGTTTATGCACAATACACTTCTTTCTCTGTGGATTCGGAAAATAATGGCTACAAACTCAATGTGAACGGCTTCATCAATGGAGGTGCAGGTGAGAGCGAGAGAGTTTATGAGTTTAAATCCCACCACTCCTGGGCCCTTGAGTGAGGCCCTTAATTTTTAACTGCCTAGCTGTATAATTAAAATAATTGTATGATGCTTTGGATAAGGGTATTTGCCAAATGGCATAAATGTAAAGAGAGTAAAAGATATGGAAATAGTTCAGAACTTTAAGAAAGCGATGCATGCTGCAGTAACATAAAGCAGACGTGTGTACTAACAATTTTCTGGTATCTGCAGGTGATTCTATGGTTGTACACAACGGACAGAAATTCTCCACCTTCGATAAAGACCAGGACTTAGATCCACTTGGGAACTGTGCTAAACGCTACCTCGGGGCTTTTTGGTACCAAAAGTGTCATGATGCTAACCCTAATGGGATTTACATGTGGGGACACAATGGAACTTATTTTGCCACAGGAAATGTGTGGAATACTTGGATAGGACTTGATAAAGGTCTCAAGTACATCGCAATGAAGATCAGACCTGTAGCAAATTGATGAGTTTCTCATTATAACTTCAATGTTCTTGATGAAGGAGTTTGGCATTGAAGTGAAAATGGAAGAGATGGTGTTTGGTGAAGGTGGAAGTGATGGTAGAGGTGATGATGATTATTAGTTATATGAATTATAAGTTTATCCGAGCGGGAGGTGATGGTATTGAAGGAATAAAATTCCCTTGAACAACACAAGGAGGAAGAACTTTTGAAAGGAACCAGATTCAGAAGGAACCCATCTTCATCATAGTGACACTTAATGTCCATTCACTATAGTTTTATCATTGTTGAGGTCAACAACTATTTACTGATGAAATCTCAAGTGTAAATCTGTTCATGGAAATTGCTGAAATTGTTCATTCAACATTCCAAAATGTAAATAAAAACAGAATGCACTGACTTGCAGATCTCTAAATAAACCCATATTCTATTTACAATAAAACATCAACTGTTTTAATGAATACACACCATTTGAAGGAACATATAAGGTTATTTTGAATTTGTCTCAAAAAAGTTGGGACACAATCATGTTTGTGGATAAAAACTGTGTTCACAGACAGTGATTTCTGGAGGTATTAATGAACTATGCTGTGATTTCAAAAGAAATCCACAGCCATCCGATATTGACTTTCACCCTTGTCCCTCATGCACAGAGATTTACTCCAGATTCTTTGCAACTTTTGATGATATAATGTTCTGTAAATCATGAGATATTCAACTGTTTAGCAATTTGATGTTGTTCTGAAATTGTTCCACAGTTTGTAGACACAATCTTCCACAGATTGGTGAAGTTCTGCCCATCTTTACTTCTGTGAGACTCTCCCTCTCTATGATACACTATTTATACCCAATCATCAATAACTATATAATTATTAAATAATAAATTTTTATACTTTTGTTATAGAACCATCAAATTAAGAAATTACCTTATTTTTTTTTTAAATGGTACAATATACAGTTGGAATACATCAGTTTTCTATGTCCTAGCAAGTTTATTATTATTAACATATTATTAACACATACAATATGGTATATATTGTAATTTACAATATACTGTGCAAAGAATGTGCATAAATAGAGATGTCAGAAGATAATAATCTCTAATTTGGGTAATACAGCATCAGTGAACAGTCACTTCAATGTCTCTCAAGTGATGTTCAATAGGGTTCAGGTCAGGGCTCTGACTTGGCCACTCGAGGACCTTCACAGAGTCTGGCAGTGGAAACTTCTAACAAGACAATATCTCTGAAATATGATAGCTAGGTAAAAGTTACAAGGAATGATGTTTCTATCCATAACTTTAAAATAGTCTTTTGGTGGCTGTACCTGCAGCTGATATGGTCCTTTTTTAATTAGCGTTTAACTGGAGAATAGAATCGTCTAACAGTAGAAAAATCAATCGATCTCGAGGATTTATCTAAATACAGGAAATCCAACATACAAAGTTTCAAAAAGGAACCACCACTGGTTATAATACACTAGGAGTGACCCATACTACACCCCAATCATGTTGAGCAAGACCTTGCATTAAAAGGACTGAGCTATAGATCTTAGAAACTCAACCACTAGAAGGAGTATAAATGTCCAATCACTCCCACAGAGGATGTGGGGGCACAGCGGAGGATCACATCCTCAAAACTGACCTCAGTCTTGGATATAAAAAGCAGAAAAATCCAGGTAATCCATTTAGGAAGGTAAACCACTAGAAGGGGAGGTGGTAGCTCAGTGGTTAAGGCATTGGGCTTTGGATCAGAAGATCACAGGTTCAAATCCCACCACCACCAAGCTGCCACTGCTGGGCACTCGAGCAAAGCCCTAAAAAACCCTCCCCTGCTCAGTTGTAAGTCGCTCTGGATAAGGGCGTCTGTTAAATGCTGCAAATGTAAATGTAAACCACCAGCAAAGTCTGAGGTCCTGAGCACTGCAGAACACGATTTTATTGAGGAGATCTTTGCACTTTGATCTTTGTGTCCATTCAGCCTTCCCTCAACCCTGACCAGTCACCCGGTCCCTGCTGCAGAAAAACACCCCCACAGCATGGTTCCGGAACCACCATGCTTCACTGTTGGGATGGTTTAGGGCAGGTGATAAGTGGTGCCTCATTTCCTCCAGACAAAATGTGTGAATTGATATCAAACAGTTCAATATTGGTTTCATCTGACCAGAGAATCTTGTTCCACACAGTCTGAGAGTCTTTCAGTGGACTTCCATGGGTTTTGCATTGTCTCTGTGGAGCTCAGAATGACTGATTCTTGGTCTTCACTTTTACTAAGGTCCTTCTCCCCTGATTGCTCAGTTTGGCCAGAAGACCGGCTCTTGGAAGAGTCCTGTTTGTGCCACACTTGTGCCTCATTTGTGAATGATGGAGGCCACTGTGCTCTTAAGAATCTTCATTGCAGCAGCAATGTTTTGTAGTCTTCCCCAGATCTGTGCCTTCAACAATCCTGTCTCTGAGCTCTGCAGCAGGTCCCAAAACCTCATGTGATCTGCATGGTCAGCTGTGAGGTCTTCTATAGAGAGATGTGTGTTCTCAAAAAAACAACAACAACAACAACAACAACGCTTTACTTTTACTTTTTATACAAAGAATGACCATATTACAGAATTGCTGCTATAATACATTCTGCATTGTGCACATCATTGTGTGTGTGTGTGTGTGTGTTTGTGTGTGTTTGTGTGTGTGTGTGTGTGTGTGTGTGTGTGTGTGTGTGTGCACCTGTGTGTGTGTGTGTGTGGTACTGGTTATACATCACTTATTTGGAATTTGTCCTATTACATGTGAATTTCGTGTCTCAGATATATATATGTTTAGTCTATTCATATAGTTCAACCTACTGTACGTATACTGTACATATCTTTTTAATTATACAATTTATAATTTGATTCATAATCCATATTGTGTAACCACAAGTTTTGTAGTATGGCTGAAAAACCACTGTGTTCTCTTGAGTGTGGTTTTTAATCAAAGTCATAAAAATAAACAGGTACTAATCTTAAAGCCCAATGAAACAAACCAAAAAAAAACAGAGTGAGAGAGAGAGAGTGTGTGTGGGTGTGTGTGTGGGGGTGTGTGTGTGTGTGTGTGGGTGTGTGTGTGTGTGTGTCTATTGTTGGCAGATTACGGGAACTTCCTGCTGTTGTTCTGTTCTTTTGTTTTCTTATGAATGACCTCTCACTGACGTCTCCTTTTAGAAACCAAACAAATCAATTCCAGGTTATAAACTTTTACACTCAAAAAATAAACCTGGAGAAAGTTCATGGTGTTGATGCTCAACATTCCAGGAAAGTTTTAGCAGTAAAAGGAAACCAACACAAAATGAAGCATGCAGTCATAATGTTATTCCTGGTCAGTGTTTATATACTGCATCATACAAACATTCATATATGTAGAGTTGAATAGCTGTTATTTGTCACATGATCATTACAGCACAGTGACATTATTATTGTTTTGCATATCTCAGCTTGTTCAGAAGCTGGGGTCAGAGGGTCAAGGGCATTGCTCAAGGGCCAAAGAGGGGCAGTTTGGCTTGAACCCCAAACTTCCGATCAGTACTGTATATACATACTGTATATGACTACATATACCACATCATATAACCTCCTGCACTTTCTTTACATTATTTACTCTCTCTCCTGTACATATGGAGCCCATACCCTCATTTATCATACTGATATTTATTGGCCACTTATCCACTCCTGGTTAGATGCTAACTAATTTGCTCTGTACCTGTACATTGCACAATGACAATAAAGATGAATTTAATCTAATCTAAACTAATCTGATCTAATCTAATATATAGAGATAGAGAGCTGCACACAAAGCTATTACATTTCAACTGCTTCTAAAGCCTGTAACCACATACATTACATTACAAAAAACTCCACACTGTATAATTTAGACTTCAATGTGCAGAAGAAACATATTGATCTTGTATCAAATACCAACTTTATGAAATGTGCTGTCATTTAATATCCAAATAAAATAACCAGGGTTTCGAAAAGGAACTGAGAGACCTGAAAGTATGAATGTGGACTAGCAGCATTTTTGCATTTCTTGTAAAAAAAGATTACTTCCTTCTAGAATATATATATACACACACACACACACACACACACACACACACACATACTGTATTCTAGCATTACACAATAAAGCTGGATGCAGGCCAATTTTCTGCCTTATCTGTTCATTTCTTCATTGGTGCACATGGAGTAGCTATAGTATAAAAAGACACACACACACACACACACACACACACACACACATGCATGCATGCATATCTGTGAGGAATCATCTGTTCTCCATCACCGGACTCAATCTGTGCTATAAACAGGCAAGTCCTTCTCCCTCTGCTTCATGTTTTCAAAGATAATTATTAATATCACTGGAGAAAAGCCTCAGAAATGAAAGTAGCTCAATTTGACCAGAATTTGAGTCACTAATAAAGAAAAAAGAAGTCATGGCTGTTAATTGGCTCCAGTTTCCACGATTCAGCTTCAGGTCAAAATTGCATCATAATTATGTAACAAATGTACCAGATGTTATCTGCGTCGTTTACAGTTTCGATGCATCTTGGTTTCTGAGGGAAAATATCATGCGACTGTTCCTTGGATATGTTATTCAGTGACACGCTCACAAACCAACAAATGTAGATTTAGCCGAGACAAATGCACTTTTCAGTAATAAATTACAATCGTTTACTTCATTACAAGTGATAGATTACAATATAGTACTATTTTCACTGTTCTAATACTTTCTCGAGAAGTTACGAGGCATCATGTTCATCATGCAGCCTTCCTTCCTCTTCCTTCCTCTTCCTTCCTCTTCCTTCCGTGTAGGTAAACATACTCAACTGGATTTACATAATTATCTATAATACAATAATAATAATCTTTATTGTGAAATACTTTAAAAAACGTTATCCAACCAGCACCTTTATCACCTGTTTTCCAATTTATTGAATCTAATTATATAAGAATTAGTACATTTTTATCTCTGAGGTTGATCATTTCCCAGAATATGTAGCCCAGTGTAATTACACACGAGTGCTGCTGAATACTGGATTCTGATTTGTCAGAAAATGCTGACAATCGTTTTTGGAAGAGCAGCTCTGAAGGTACTGCAGGTTTATATTTTAAGTTCAGTAAGGTGGTATGATGAACCAGATGTTTAGATTTTATTACACATTTTAAACTGTTCTCTGGGTTTTTTTTTTTTTTTTTGGGGAATAATTTTACTTCATTTTACAGTTTGTTTGGAGCAAAAGAATGTTCTTATGTTGTAATACCAGTAGAAAATACTAGATAAATATGACATTTTTAAATACTTTTCCACTTCACTGACACACTCGTGATACGTTATCTTTTCTATCATAACGTCTGGTTTACTGGGAATCATCCAGCACACAATGATGATACACCTTTAATTGTGGAGGAGAATCATGTTAATAATTGTGGATGAGGAGAAATGTGTTTATGTAGAAGTCTTTAGGGTCAGTGCTTTACTAATACAGATGACACACACACACACACACACACACACACACACACACACACACACACACACATGTGATGTTGTTGCTGTCAGTTCATTAATTATTTTATTTTACAGAGAAGAGCAATGAGGCCCTTCAGTATAATGGTGAGTGATTTTTTCTACTGCATTACTTCTTACCAGTTACTATCTTCAGTCCCTGCCTCTTCCTCACGTACACTAGCACCTTTTCCAGTTTGCTTTGCCTTGAAAAAAATCCGGATAATCGTGTCCTCTAAATGGCGTAATTGTAAAATTTCTTAATACAACCCCAATTCATAAAAAGTTATGACACTCTGTAAAATGTAAATAAGAAATCACACATAACCCATATTTTATTCACAATGGAACATAGAAAACATATCAAACGTGTACGCTGAGAAAAATTTACCATTTTAAGGTTAAAATACGGTCATTTTGAATTTGATGCTGCAACACCTCTGGAAAATATGTTGGGACGAAACAACAAAAGTCTGGAAAAAGTGTGTGTGATTAAAATTAAACAGATCCATATCTGTGAAAGACGATTTCAGAATGATGTCAGAAACTGTTTGAAAAATACAGTTGAATATCTCATCAATTACAGAACAAAAAATAATTTAATAGTTTAAAAATGTGAAGAATCTGGAGAAATCTATGTGCACAAGGAACAAGGCGGAGAATCCATAATGGATGTTTGTGATCTTCTGGACCTTCACGTTACTGCATTTAAAACAGTGATGATTCTGTAATGGAAATCACTGCATGGGCTCATTTACAGCTTCAGAAATCACTGCCTGGAAACACGGTTTGGATGTGATCCACAAATGCAGTTTAAATCTCTATCATGCAAAGAAGCAGGCAGGCGTGAAATGTTATGACACACCTGTGCAGGTTCTAGTCTGCAGATACCGTAGTTTATTTGTGTTCCTTTTTATATTGCTGCTTTACCATCTTGGCAAAAGTCCAACATATTTCTGTAAAAAGCTGAAGGAAGTCTGAGGTTGATCCTTTTTTTTTTTTTTTTTTAGTCTGAGGTTGATTTTTTTTTTTTTTTTTTTTAAATGCCATCATTAATATTAATGCCAATTTAATGCTAAACTTAAAAGAAGGAATCTGGGCTCTGTATTACAACTTAACTTGTGTTTTTATTGTTCTTCAGTACTTTAAAACACATTACAGCTTGTAATAATTACCACATGATTTACAATTATACATCAGCATTTAAGCGGAGACTCTGGTTTGTCTGCATTTCTGTCTTATTGATGATTTGATTATTTAACACTTTCTCATGACTGTGCGAATGCGTCACGTGCGGGAGGTATGAGGCAGATGCAAAAGAGAAAAACAAAAGTGAAATGTGTCAAATGTAGGAACTCAAAATACTGGACAAACGGCTTGATAAGAACATCTGGTAAATCACTGGACATTACTTGGGGATGGAGAGTGAAAACAGCTGCATGAAGAATCAAACTTTTTTGTAGCTTGAATAAATTTGGAATATTGTGTAAAATGTGAATAAAAACAGACTGCAATGATTTGTAAATCTCAAAGTCATATTTTATTCACAATAGAAAATCTAAACGCTTTACATGTCTAAAGTTAGAAAATGTACCATTTTCAGTAAAAACATAAAGTAATTTAAAATTGTGTAGATGATGATATCTCATCATGAACAGAACATATCATCAAAAGTTTCTGAAAATCTGGAGGGATTTCTTTACACAAGAGACAAGGGTGAAAATCAGTATTGGATGTTTGTGATTTTTTTTAGAAAGTTCTGCAGGTTCATTAACAGCTTCACAGTTTGCATGTGATCCACAAATGCAGTTTAAAGGCATGTGTGAACATGATCCAAAAACACCACCATCCTCTCAGGGCCAAAGATCTTTTAAAATGTAGAATAACAGTTTTGCGGTCAGATGAAGCATAATCTTGATTTCTTTTTGGAAACCATGGACACCACATCCTCCAGACTAAAGAGGAGAGGGACCATCCGGCTTGTTATGAGCACCCGGTCCAAAAAGCCGCATCACTGATGGTATGGTGGTTCCTTAGAGCCTGTGGAATGAGCAGCTTGTACATTTGGAAAGGGTCCATCAATGCTGAACTCTAGAGCTCTAGAACTTTAGAGCAACTAATGCTTCCATCCAGAAAACACAATGCAAACTGCATATATTACAGTTTTATCGGTGTACATTTAGTTTATTGTGGATAAAATATGGGGTTTTGAGATTTGCAAATTTTACACAGAGTCCCAACTCTTTTACAATTGTGGTTGTAAATTTCCATTTAAAAATATCTCTGTCTGTCTGTCTGTCTGTCTGTCTGTCTGTCTGTCTGACTCTCTCTCTCTCTCAGACATGCTGCGTGTTAGCGCTGTCAGTCTTGGTTGTCGTCGCTGCTGGTCCTGCGTATGTCCGTCTCCTGCCTCAGGACTGTCATGAGATCTACAGGGGTGGTATTAACCGTAGTGGAGTGTACACCATCTACCCTTCAGACAACAGCCCTGTACAGGTGTACTGTGAGATTGGCTGCTCTGAGGATTCAGTCCAAGGATGGACCGTAAGATGTTTATTTATTTCTTTGTTTATTTACTTTTTTTCATTTACAAAAATGGAGCTTCAAATTGCAAAGTTGAAAAAAAACCCCACATTATCATGTCACAAAGTAGAAAAACCATTAGTGTTAAATAGAGAAAGAAAATTAAAGTCAACATTAAATATTCTGCACTGACTGTGATGTGATGCAGCTCTTCTCTCTCTCTCTCTCTCTCTCTCTCAGGTGATTCAGAGGAGAATAGATGGCAGTGTGAACTTCTACAGGCGTTGGGAGCAGTACAAAAATGGCTTTGGGAATAAGAGTGGAGAATACTGGCTGGGTGAAATATTTATTTTTTATTTCTGAATTTTGGATTCTCATGAATTCACCTACACTCCTACATTCTAGTTCTTCCTGGTTGCTCCTGATGTTCTGTATATTTATATTTATTGTGGGTTAATGGTTGGAAGCATCAGGTCAGACCCTCCTGTTCTGTAACAGGTTGCAGGATGGAGAAAAGGCCAACTGATTTAATGCATTTTGTATTCGATAATTAAACAGCAAGTATCAGAAGTGGAACTGTGGATTTGGTTAGGCTAGAGGCACGGTACGCGGCGAAACCAAACAGCGGAGGTGGATTAACTGACAGTGCCGCAGAAATAAAAAAAAGAAAACATTTACACAAGTTATCCAAAACGAACCTAATCAAATGTCCAGTAGGGGGCGCTCTTCTCTCTAACCTGATGTGTTTGGAAGGAATTTATACATCAGATTAGCAGCAAAATTGCACAATTGTGGGATTATACGAGGGGAATTCAGCACTTAGCATTTAAACTTCCATTAATATAAGAATTCCAGCTTATAAAACCTCTTAGAAAAAAACAATACATTGTCCCTTTGCTCGTCGTGTCTCTTCTCCTACTTCCATTACAGTGCATTTCTATGCAAAGCACTGATTTTCTTGGGCCATTGAGAAATAAATCTACAGGGACATGGCCATTGGTGGAAAATACACCCTCCGTACAAAAGAGTGCAAAAGAGAAACAAAATAAACACCACATGCATCTCAGGCACATGATAATCACCTTCTGAGTTTGGTTTAAACGTCGCTCTGTGAGGAACTCTGAGGAACTCACACTGCTGTCCATAGTTTTCATAAAATCTAGAAAAGGGGAGTTTAGATTTCAGTGGATTTTTACAGTATAACGTTTAAGCTTCAGAATAACCAGTGTAAACAGAAAGCAGAAAAAGCGCTGAGTCATGCGGGAGGTGGAATCTGATGCTTCATCGATGAGGACCCTGTGGACTGAGACTCATCTTGTTGTGTTTGTCGTAACTTAACACGTAACATACCCTCGTGTCCTCTTAATGCATCTCTGCAGGTTTAGAGAACCTCTACAAGATGACCCATAACAAGCTGTACGAGCTGCAGGTGGACCTGGTGGACAATGATGAGGCGAAAGCGTCTGCTCTTTACACAACGTTCTCTGTGGGTGGTGGAAGTAACTACATGCTCCAAGTTGGAGGCTTCGTAGATAAAGGAGCAGGTGAGCGATCTGCTCTTAGTCACTGCTTGTGTGCTGATATATATTTTATATAAGGAGTGTGTGTGTAATAATAATGCTTCTGTCTGCAGGTGACTCTCTGAGTTATCACAGTGGACAGAGGTTCTCCACTTACGATAACGAGCAGAATCCATACGGCTGTGCTAGATCTTACTTCAGCGGGTTTTGGTTCAACGCTTGCCACTATGCAAACCCAAACGGTATATATCTGGGGAGGCAGGACAGCACCTACTTCGCCATCGGAAACGTGTGGTATACCTGGAGAGGTTATGAATACGGCCTCAAGTCCATCACTATGAAAATCAGACCTGTGTCTTAAACACATAGAGCCGAACTCCTGAAAATAAAGCAACACTGTCGGGTTTTTCTTTTTCTTAATTGGGATTAATTATGCAATTATCTGGTTTATGAAGAAATACCATGTGTATCATTAATCCAGTGCATTATAAACTACAAAGATTAAATCTATACCCCTCATTGTTGTTGTTGTTTTTATTTTGTTCAAGTGATCCAGAAAAATAAAAAGTGTATGAATATCATATATAAAGTGTGTTTATATGCTGATCTAAGCGAATCAGTAACTTGTTTGTTGTTTACAGGTCAAATGCTCATGTAAATCGTGATCTTTAAAATTATGAATTTTTTATATCTAGAAAAAGGAAATGACATAAAATCCCATAAAATTGTCCTGAGAAATTATTTTGTATTATTCATTTAAAATATGTGAGCTGAAGTTTAGTGTAAATGTACGAAGCAGAATGGAGAACATGCATGCTTCAAGCTGAAAAAGTGTTTTGTCAACCTTCATGAAGATGCTGGTTCTTCTTCTTCTTCATGAAGATGCTGGTTCTTCTTCTTCATTAAGATGCTGGTTCTTCTTCTTCATAAAGATGCTGGTTCTTCTTCTTCATAAAGATGCTGGTTCTTCTTCTTCTTCATGAAGATGCTGGTTCTTCATCTTCATAAAGATGCTGGTTCTTCATCTTCATGAAGATGCTGATTCTTCCTTTTCTTCATGAAGATGCTGGTTCTTCTTCTTCTTCATGAAGATGCTGGTTCCTCTTCTTCATGAAGATGCTGGTTCTTCTTCTTCTTCATGAAGATGCTGGTTCTTCTTCTTCATAAAGATGCTGGTTCTTCTTTTTCTTCATAAAGATGCTGGTTCTTCTTCTTCTTCATGAAGATGCTGGTTCTTCTTCTTCATGAAGATGCTGGTTCTTCTTCTTCATAAAGATGCTGGTTCTTCATCTTCATGAAGATGCTGATTCTTCCTTTTCTTCATGAAGATGCTGGTTCTTATTCTTCTTCATGAAGATGCTGGTTCTTCTTCTTCATAAAGATGCTGGTTCTTCTTCTTCATAAAGATGCTGGTTCTTCTTCTTCATGAAGATGCTGGTTCTTCTTCTTCTTCTTCATGAAGATGCTGGTTCTTCCTTTACTTCATGAAGATGCTGGTTCTTCTTCTTCTTTATGAAGATGCTGGTTCTTCTTCTTCATGAAGATGCTGGTTCTTCTTCTTCTTCTTCAAGAAGAGGCTGGTTCTTCTTTTTCATGAAAATGCTGGTTCTTCTTTATTAAGATGCTGGTTAACTTTGCTAAATGTTCAGCTCCAGTTTATTGATTTTTACAGAAGTTGCACAGGTTACACACCAGGGGGCGCAGTTTGTGTAAAAGTTGTGCTTCATATACAAGTGATTGTGACCTTATGAGGAGCAGAATTAACTGTGTGATTATATCCACATGTTAAAATGTGTTCTGCTCCTGTGTGTATCTTCTGTCTGCTTTTTGGGGAATAGAAAATAAATGTCCTTTAAATGATCCTTTAAAATTGAAAGAAGCATCAAAAATCACAAACCTTACATTCTGTATTCTGTCTACTGGTTTCACACCATATATAATATATATATATATAATATTTCCATACTCTAGTGAAGGTGGGCTGGATTTAAGAGCTTTAAGAGTCCAATGATCCTGAACTTACAAACGGTTCACCCTGAGCAATAAGTTTAATCTCCGGAAAGAGATCAACTCTTCAGAACTTCAGCGTCACCTTCTGCTGAGAGGCTTAAAATGATATTTCAGAGTCATGGCGTAATAACAATCTGCAAACTTCTCCTCCACAATTAAACCACCTTTCAGCTTATCTGTTCATTTATTTTTTTCTATATTTTGTAGTTTTAATCTGGAACTTTGAGAAGTTTTATAATCCTCCTGAAAAAACTTCTCGGTACTTTACTGTATCCTTCGTACAGATGAGCTAGAATGCTAGTAAAGTGCTAAAATGAGTAGAATTGTAGTAATGGAATTCTAACAAACACAGTACCAGTAGCTCCATCCAAGTTCAATTAAAACTGTTCTTTTGCACACTGTTTTCTTACTGTTCAGGCTGATGAATGGTCTCAGCTGAAAGATTCTCTCGCTGTTCTCACGCTTGCTGATCCTTTTTGGTGTAGTTTTTCAGGGTTGTGCATCTCCATAACTGCAGTTTGCATCTCATTGCATAGCCAATAACACGCTCCATTTAAGAGAGCAATGAAGCAGCTACTGATGCGATACGATGCGATTCCCCCATTACGACGCAGTGAGATACGATTTAGATTCGATTCAATACCATGTGATTCGATGGAAAAATATCCGATGCTCTGCATTTCAGTATGGTACAGACAGTTTCATTTCATTTCTTCAGTTCAGACAGACAGCAAATCATGAATTTACTTTATTAAGTGTAAAAAAATTAAATAAACCCAGTTCTTTTCCCGTTCTGTCTCCGGGAAAATGCAGCTCTGCCTCTGCCATGTTAATCTGAACTCTATGTGACGCTCAGGACACGCTCAGGTCTCCGTTGTGTTGTGAGGCTTCATAATCATGTAGCAGCAGCGGCGCTCGAGAGTTCAGCGAGGAGAAATCAGTCTACATATCAAATATTGGTCACTTTCTCAATAATAATACTAATCATTAAATATTCGTTTGTGAGCTCTTGGCTTTGTTCTGCTGATCAGTTTATCACCACTGCAGTTCGGACACTTGAAAGGAGCTCAGGAGATCACAACACTTGGTTTATTGAACATCAGGAAGTAAAACTCATATATTAGCAACAGCGGATTAAACAGTACATCTAATCTCTCTCTATACAGTATACACTCTCACAACTCCCACCCTAACCCCTAACCCCTGCCCCCTAACCCCAACCCCTAACCTCTACCCTCTACCCTCTACCCCAGACTCTTCTTTCCCACGATTCTGAATAATGGAGCACTGGGCTCATGCTTTTATCTCCAGATCTTATTTAAAGTTGTAGTAAATCATTCAGAACTTTTAATTTCAGTCCCCAAATATAAACGAAATTGTTTTTTGCCGATGCAAATATGGTACACATCATCATACTAATGTCGACTTTTATCCGACTTTTGTATTTATGTATCTTTATGTATTTATTTTTACCCACATGTTTCTCTGTCTTTCTGTAGGTTTTCAATGTTCAAGTTTTTAATGTAATGAAGTTTTAATGAGAATACAGTCAGCAAATCCAAATCTAGAAAAAGGTTCAATGTTTTCTGAACAGGCAAAAGTCAGCTGATTAGAATACCAACAGAAACACCAAAGCAGGCAAAAATCCAAACCATGGGAAAAAAAAAATATATATATATATATATACAAGAAATAGACAAAATCATTTGGAAAAAATTGAGAATAAATGTACAGTGTGTGTGTGTGTGTGTGTGTGTGTGTGTGTGTGTGTGTGAAAATGTATATTCATCATAAATATTATATACTTTATTGGTGTTGATTGGGTCCCGTAATTTAAAAATAAAACATTGAGGAATGCTTTTGAAGAAGCTTCTGAACAGAAGTTCTCAGGCGACTATAAAAGCACAGACAGATAAAATCAAGGTTAACATTCACACCTGCAGGCCGTCTTTCGTCCTTCTGCCGTGTCGCATTTGAATATAAAAGGATATAACCAGATGACCTGAAACACAAGCTGTAAGCAGATTAGATGGAGGCAGGACAAAACCTTAGAACTTGTTCGTTCACATTTTGTTCTTTTGTTGAGAACAAATATTTTCTTTCTAATCTAATCTCTAATCTGATCTCTAATCTAATCTCTCTCTCTCTTTCTCTCTCACACCTTTATTTTTTCTCTCTTCTAAAGTAGAACATGGGTGGAAAAAAACAGAGAAACTGTACTGTAGTGAAGGAAAGGCAACTTTATACAAATAAAAAGTGAAATAATAAAAAAGATCTACTTCAGGAATAAAATCTGTTTTTGATCTGATTTCTTTGGGACACCAAAACATTTTTACACATTTCACCTTGTTCACACAGACATCAAATAATACTGTTGTTTTAATAAACATATCAAATATTGATGTTCAATATAAATATTAATATACACCTCTGAAAGTACCAAAAATGAGGGATTGCCAATACTGGAACAGATTGATAGGTTAATGTCAGACCAAACCATGGAGAACGATAGGATTTGTTTATGATCCAGAACATACTGTACAAGCTCATGGGTGAAGCACAGTGGTGGTAGTGTCATGGCTTGGGTTTGCGTGCAGCCCAAACCACATCCCAAATCGCACCTCCATTACAACAAAGGACTTCATCTGAGGAAACTGGAAGGTCAATCAGCAGATGTTAACCCAACAGAGCAGTGTTTCACCTCCTGAAGAAGAGACTGGAGGGAAAAATATCAGAAATACACAACAACTAAAAGAAGCAGCACAACAAACCTTTATTACAACAATAAAAAGCAACAGTGGCAGTGCTTTGCTATAATTTCATGGTTTTATGTTGTTCTCTTCCTTGATGCCATGTTGTAAGTTGTGTAAATCATCTCAGTGAAATGAAAGTTAATATTCTGATGTCAGATTTGGATCTCCAAACCAAACCCTTCAGCAAATAATGAATGTGATGTGGAAACAAGACACTGGCAGTGTCACCAGTTTAATAACATTCTGTACAAGCTGAAGTTGAAGATATGAACATGTAAGTTCACTGATGGCATTTTTGGGGTAAATATAAAAACGTGTATGTAATTAAAATGTTAAAATAAAACCAATATTTTTTTTCTTTTTTATCCCAGGATACTAAAAGTTGTTTTTTCATTTTTCTCAACAATCTGGTTGAATTACAACAAAATGTTTGTGATCTTGTGAGGTGCAGGATTAATCCAGTGTGTGACGCGATATGATGTGCTTCTGTCTGTATCTATTGTCTGCTTTAAAGTGGATTAGAAAAGAAATGTATTGTGATTTAAATCAGAAGAATGCTTGTGTTGTGGAGTGGAATGTAGACCAGCACCATCTTCACGTTTCTTGTAAAAGTCACTTCCCTATAGAAGTAAAATAATACGAAGAAAATGCTTGTATGTACACCAGTTTTCTGCACAGTCGTACTTTTGTGTAGGTTCTTTTTATACATTATTAAACGCATACACGCAAATAAGATGCCGTTAGATACACAATATGGACAAAAGATCTACCAAAGCGTCCGAAAATGTGTCCCAATACATTCATTACCATACATTTACATTCACTACAATACTTTTAATGCATCAAGTTCATGTATTATTAGTTGTTAGTGAGTGAATTTACAGTCTCTAAATTAAAGATCTGTGCTTTCGTTTTTAAGATTTTTGCTTTGTTCCTAATAATAACGTAAGAATGTTTCTGCAGGTCTTAAAGTCTAAAAATGTCACATTTTAAAATATAATTTTTTTGGCTTTAAAAGGTTTTAAATCCTCTGTTTTATGTCTAAACAGGTTTTAATCTTCGATGTCTATGTAACGCTGCTTCTACTGCTCAGTGAAATGCTTACACGGCACTTTAGTGTGTTTTTGTTTGTTATGACTGTTATAGTTCTTTCTTTCGAGTCCCAATGTAATTTACTGTAGTACATAACTACAAATGAGACCGACATGCAACAGCCAATCAGCTTTCTGCTACCGATACAAATATCTCAGTGTGTACAACAGACGTAAAACAGATTCGATTTTTTAGCTAAGGGGAAGTGGCAGTTTAGCGATACCTGGTTAAAAAACTGTAATTAGGGGCTCTGTGATGGTCAGTCGCTAACAACGAATTAATGTGTGTTTTTTGATGTTGTGATATAGATCTTAAATCTCAAACCCTGGAATAGAAAAGTGAAAATTTCTTTACAACGTTGTGTTTATGTGAGATCCTGTGGCTCAGTTTCATGGATCCCCAAGGCTTTGATAAGAAACTGTCACCAGCTGCACAGAGTTACCTCCAATCCAAGAGAGCACCCTCTAGAGGCAGACCAGGACGATGTGGGCAGATCTGAGGAGAGGAGAGGAGAGGAGCAGGAACAGTGGTCACTTAAACCTCAGCAGCATGTTTGACTCGACCAAGAGAGAAAAAGAGAGTGTGAGAAAGAGAGAGAGAGAAGGATATGGATTATTACGTCTCCTTATTGTTGTATGAAAGTTAATGTCACTGTGCAGTTTGGACTCCGGCAAAGGAAAGACTCGGGTCAATAACACACCCAGGTCTTTGACTGCTGTACACACTGAAACAGAAACACCATCCAGAGATGTTACAGAATCCGAAAGTTGACTTCTAGCTGCATGTGGTCCTAGTAAAAGTACTTCTGTCTTATCTGAGTTGAGCAGAAGAAAGTTATTAAGCATCCACTGTCTAATGTCCTTTACACACTCCTCAACACTGTTAAGCTGATCTCTCTCATCTGGCTTTGCTGAAATATACAGCTGTGTGTCATCAGCGTAGCAATGGAAGCGAATCCCATGTTTATCTATAATTTCACCAAGAGGCAGCAGATATAAAGAAAAACCTCACCTTTTGTTTGCATTTTTAGACACACAGCCTTTTTTTACCATGTTATTCTAACATGTGAACAGTAGATGGCACTGTGACAACATTTGTTGCAAAGCCCAAGGTCAGGGGTTTAATAATGCCTTTTTTGAAATTATTATTATTTTTTTTTTATAAAAGGTTAAAGCAGAACCTTAAAATAAAGTCAGAGAAAAAATAATTAAACTTTTAACATTTGCTGTCCTTCAGTTTAAACAATTGTATCTTCTGTTGAGATTCACATCATCTGACTTTACAGGCCAAACAATTTTTAATTATTAAAACTATTTTATGTTATACTTTTGTACACTTCATTAAATCACAAGATACAAAATTAATATGAAGATATTGTATCAATCACAAAACTGCTCTTTTACCTTTAAATAGCATGCATTTCTCCACAAGAGGGCGCTACAGCAGCTTTACAGAAATCAATCAATTAAAAAAAAACACACCAGAGTTTGTTCATCCTGCTGAAAAATACAACCTTCCCAAAGTCAATAATGTTGCACTTCTACATCTTCAACATTGAGTCCATACTTACCTCCTCCATGTCCATTTGTTATGCTGCTGTTATTGCTAAAGACAAAGGCAGACTGCAGGTAGGATTGTGTCTGAACCCTTTCACCCTGGATAAAGACTTTTTCACTCACTCCCCTCTGGCAGGAGGCTGCAGTCCATTAGGACCAAAAGAACTTCATGCCACAGAAACAGTTGCAAAGGACCTCGGTAACAACAAGACCAAGGACCTGCCATCATGTCTGATCTGAACATTACTTTACACACCACACAAATCATCTTATATGTGTTGCATTAATACAATCAACAAGGATTACTTTATCACACCCTATTAACTTATTTGGGAAGTATCATTGCATTTACACACCCTGCACTGATTGTACACGCAGTGTCTTTATTTTTATGTATTACTTTATTGTTTTATTTTCCTTTTTTTTGAGCACCATGACAGATTTATGCGTACATGCAACCCATGTTACCTGTCAATAACGGTGATTTTTATCTGATTCTGATTTCTCTTAAATCCAACATTATGATCAATGGTGTCAAAAACTGCATGAAGATCAAGCTAACAAATGTGGAGACAAAACCCTGATCAAAGTCCAAATACAGTCATTTAGCACCTTAACTAGCGCCGTCTCTGTGCTATGATGAAGCTAAAATCCTGACTGATGTGAGCAGAACTGCTGTGGTACAACCTTTTCTAGAATCTTGGAGATAAAGGGGAGGTTTGATATTGGACTGCAGTTGGACAGCTGACAGGGTGAAGGTCAGGTTTCTTAATTAGGGGGTTGATACTGAAATTTGAAGGATTTTGGTGCAAAACCAGTGCTGATGAAAGAGTTAAAATTTTTCATTTCATGGGTCACCAAATGTTTTTGGATGAAAGAATTTGCTGCTCTAAAAGCTGTTTATTGCATTCAGCATTGATCAGAAATGCAGGCGTTTGAGTGCTGACAACAGGCCAGATGATCCCCGTCCTCTTTAGTCCGAAAGCCTTTTTTCCATTGGTCTCTAAGAAGAATTTCACATTTCGATTCGTCGAACAGTTTTCTACTTCGCCTCAGTACATTTTAAAAAGAGCTTTGGCTCTGAGAGGATGGTGGTGTTTCTGGATCGTGTTCACGCATGCCTTCTTCTTTGCATTATGGAGACTTGCATTTGTGGATCACATGCAAACTGTGTTTACAGACAATGATTTCTGAAGGTGTTAATGAACCTGCAGTAAATTGTATTACAAAATCATGACTGTTTCAAATGCAGTGGCTCCTGAGGGCCCAAAAATCACAAACATCCAATACTGATTTTCACCCTTGTCTCTTGTGTGAAGAAATCTCTCCAGATTTTCAGAAACTTTTGATGATATGTTCTGTTCATGATGAGATATCATCATCTACACACATCAAATTTTAAATTACTTTATGTTTTTACTGAAAATGGTACATTTTCTAACTTTAGACATGTAAAGCGTTTAGATTTTCTATTGTGAATAAAATATGACTTTGAGATTTACAAATCATTGCAGTCTGTTTTTATTCACATTTTACACAATATTCCAAATTTATTCAAGCTACAAAAAAGTTTGATTCTTCATGCAGCTGTTTTCACTCTCCATCCCCAAGTAATGTCCAGTGATTTACCAGATGTTCTTATCAAGCCGTTTGTCCAGTATTTTGAGTTCCTACATTTGACACATTTCACTTTTGTTTTTCTCTTTTGCATCTGCCTCATACCTCCCGCACGTGACGCATTCGCACAGTCATGAGAAAGTGTTAAATAATCAAATCATCAATAAGACAGAAATGCAGACAAACCAGAGTCTCAGCTTAAATGCTGATGTATAATTGTAAATCATGTGGTAATTATTACAAGCTGTAATGTGTTTTAAAGTACTGAAGAACAATAAAAACACAAGTTAAGTTGTAATACAGAGCCCAGATTCCTTCTTTTAAGTTTAGCATTAAATTGGCATTAATATTAATGATGGCATTTAAAAAAAAAAAAAAAAAAAAGGATCAACCTCAGACTTCCTTCAGCTTCTTACAGAAATATGTTGGACTTTTGCCAAGATGGTAAAGCAGCAATATAAAAAGGGGCGCAAATGGAGTACGGTATCTGCAGACTAGAACCTGCACAGGTGAGTGTCATAACAATGCAGGTCATTACTGCTGATGAAGAGATATATTTATTTATCTAATGATTGTGGATTATTATGTCTTGTTTCTATTATATGTTTTATTTAACCTTCTCTTATTTTAAATATTAGAATTATTATTATTATTTCAGAATAAAACCATGATGCTGTTGCTGATTTTGGCCTTGACCCCGCTGGTCTACTCGGCTCCTGTCACTAACGTGTCCCTGCCACTGGACTGCGAAGATGTTTACATCCTTAAGAAAACCGCAATGAAAAATGCTTCTGTGCTAAATGGAGTCTACACCATTTACCCAGCAGGGCCAAATAAACCAGTGAAGGTGTTCTGTGAGATGGGCTGTGAGGAAGACGATAGCCACCAGGATGGGAGATGGACTGTGAGTCAGAACATAAATCTATTTAAGGCTGTTTGTGTAAAATGTACTAGTAGATCAATGTGAGTTAACAGTTTGTCTGATTTAGCTTCACTGTAATAATTTTTATTCTTAATCGACTAACCAGGTGATTCAGAGAAGAATCGATGGCAATTTGAGTTTCTACCAGTCATGGAATGATTATAAGGATGGATTTGGTGATGCCAGTGGTGAATATTGGCTCGGTGAGAAAACACTGTGGAATTTTCAATAGTAGGAACATGATGTCATATTTGTCTATTTGAGTTATTCATCTCTTTATATTCCCAACTCATGATTTGGAATTATTTTGTGCATGAATTGAAGGTCTGGAGAACATCTTCCTGATGACCAACACGGAGAAGTACCAGCTGAGAGTGGACATGGAGGATTTTGAGAGAGGCAGTGCCTATGCCCTCTACACTACTTTCTTCATCGGCTCAGAGTCCAACAGTTACACGCTGAATATCGGTGACTACAAAAATGGAGGAGCAGGTGAGCAGATCAGTAACCACCATTTCTAAGTAAATGTAAAGTGTAATAAATGCATCGGTGTCCACATTATGGATTTATGGCCTATATTTAGTATCTCATGATTGTTAAGCTCTGAACTTCAAAACAAAACAGTATAAACCCCGAGGCCTAAACTAAATGCAGAGAACTTAAGCTGAAGCTCAGGAAATCCACATAAGCAGGTTTTTTCATTCCTGCTACAGAAGATTGGATTTACTTGTCCTTCACATTGTCCTTTTTTTGTCTTTTTCAGGTGATTCTTTGTCCTATGTGAATGGGAGACCTTTTGCAACCTTTGACAAAGACTCAACTGGATACTGTGCAGACACTAATGGTGGAGGATTCTGGTACAACTATTACTACTGGTACTACTACTACTACTATTACAACTACGGGTCTTGCCACATTGCCAACCCCAATGGCCTGTACAAATCAAAGAATGTGAATGCAATGAACACAGGGATCGTTTGGCAAACCTGGAAGGGTAACTACTACTCTCTGAAGACCATCGTTATGAAGGTCAGAAGAATTGGTCTGGAAGATATTCAAAATCTTTAACTTCCCAGGCTGAGATATTTAGAAGAGGAGATCAGAAAAAAATAAGTGTAATATCTCTGACTGCTCAGAAATGCCTAAACTACTAATCAATTCATCTTCAGTCTTTGGGTTTCTCTGAAGGTATATCTGTAACGCTTTCATTCGCAACTCTATTTGTTATAATCCCTTTCTGCCTATTATTTTCTTTGTACCTCTTAAAAAAATGAAATCCTTATATATCAAATAAAATAAACTTGATTTGAGCAACTAAAATCCGAGTTGAAGTTTTACATTCTTTATTTTTGTAACAGCACATCTCTATTGTTTATTTCCTCAACTATCCAAATATTTAATTCTATATTATATTAGAAGAAATACTGAGAAACAGACTGGAGCATTAAATTCTTAATGAACAACGTTAGTGAACATTAATGTTCAACATTAGATTAGATTAGATTAGATTAAATTTGGTTAGATTAGATTAGATTGCACAAGACAACAAATTGCAGTTAGCATCTAACCAGAAGTGGTTTGGAAGCAGTGTAAAATATTTACATATGTACAGATAATAAAGAGATGAATAACAGTATGAAATTAAAAATATAAATATTAATAAACAGTCCATAGGGAGGTGAATAAATACACTGAACAAGAACTTGTATACATATTGTTTACGAAGGTTATATACATAAGCAGACATTATTAGGAAGCACTAAGTATTTACACATTCAAGTAAAAAAATATATAAAAATAAATAATTCTGGGTCTTTATTTTCTTGATTATTATCCATAAACAGAACACGCCCGTACCCAGAGTGACTAATGCGAATTCTTGAGATCTCTATCAATAAAAATACATTTGGCTACTGCTGATAAAAATGTCTGAAGTTCCGCTAAGCATGTTTGAAAAATAAATGTACTGTAAGGAACCATGTCCATGCTGCAAAAGCTGTAGTGACCTTCAAAACCAGCACAACCCTCCTCCTATTCCTCACCATGCAGATCCGACCTCCAACGCCCATGCACTGCTGCCGCTCCTGTAGAGGCTATGTGTCCCTGGCTAGTGGCCTTTTTGCTTTTAAGTGCAAGACAGATGTTGGTTTGTGCTGCTGTGGCAGTTAGAATCTGTGCTGCTTCAATGAC
The DNA here is from genome assembly GCA_024362625.1 of Silurus asotus. Taxonomy (NCBI): domain Eukaryota; kingdom Metazoa; phylum Chordata; class Actinopteri; order Siluriformes; family Siluridae; genus Silurus; species Silurus asotus. The sequence goes on along the minus strand of MU551601.1, from coordinate 476,602 downwards.
TGAAAAAATAAAGATCTTCTATTATTAATTAATTTATTGATCTATTTATTCAATAATGCACATTGTTTATTGTAAGGTGGTGGATTAAGACATGAAATGTCTGACATTGAAATTCTGTAATTTTATTACGTTTCAACATTTGTGAACACATCCCTCATTCTCAAAGATGTCCTTTTTTCATTGTTTTACACAATGATTTCACATATTTTCACTTATTTCCATTTACAAATGTATAGCATTTGGTATATGCCCTTATTTGGAGTAACTTACAATTTTCTCATTAATACAACAAAAGAATTGAGAGATAAGGGCCTAGCAGACAGATATCATGCAGATTAAAACCTTAAAATCAGAAATCCAACACCTTATCCACTGAGCTACCACTTCCTTCTCGCACCTGCATTTCTCCATTTAACTTTATCTGTGAATTATCTTAACAATCAAAATTCATACAGAACGGTATAACTAACTATAAATTACTAATATAAGTTCTGTTATAGTAACTATAAATTACTGTAACTATGAACATGTAATTCTAAGAGACTGGATGACCCATAACTTTCTACTTTTAAATTCTGATAAGACTGAGATTTTGCTCATCGGCCCAAAAACTAGTATACTGAAGCATCCAGCATCTTAACCTGCGTTTAGACGGATGCTCTGTAACCACTAGTTCAACGGTAAAAGACCTGGGAGTTATTTTAGACAGCGACTTGTCTTTGAAAAATCATATAAATCAAGTTACAAAAACAGCCTTCTTTCACCTTAGAAATATTTCTAAGTTAAGAAACATGTTGTCTATATTCAATGCAGAGAAGCTCGTCCATGCGTTCATGACCTCCAGAATAGACTACTGTAATGCGTTACTAGGTGGATGTCCTGCATCATTAATAAACAAGCTTCAGTTAGTCCAGAATGCAGCAGCCAGAGTTCTTACAAGGTCAAGAAAATATGATCACATAACCCCGATCTTATCGTCCCTACACTGGCTTCCTGTTAAGTTTCGAATAGACTACAAACTAATACTCCTCACTTATAAAGCACTAAATGGTTTGGCTCCCATTTACCTATCCAGTCTTTTAACACGCTACAATCCGCCACGCTCCCTGAGATCTCAAAACTCTGGGCTTCTAGTAGTTCCTAAAATAGCAAAGTCCACTAAAGGTGGTAGAACATTTTCACATTTAGCTCCTAAACTCTGGAACAGTCTTCCTGACGGTGTTCGGGGTTCAGACACACTCACCCAGTTTAAGTGTAGATTAAAAACATATCTTTTAAGAAAAGCCTACACATAACACACATCACATCATAACCTTGTGCTCCAGAACATCTGATCACATGCACATTATCAACTTGTGCTGTAAACATAATGAACAGCAGCTACGCTAATTCCTCTCCACTGCTTCTCTTTCTCTCCCTATCCCGAGACACCCTGAGGTTTGGCCAGCTCCAGTCACCTCCCACCTCTTGGTGATTACGGACCTTTGAAGAAGTAGATGCCGAACTCGCAAACATCCCGAACCATCTAGAGACGTACCAGTGCCATATGTGGAGTTTGACATTGGACCTCCTGGAGTGTTAAAGGCTCTGGCATGGAGAAGCTGATGCTGGAACTGTGATGATCACAAATGCTGAGCTTATAAAACTTGGAGCTACTAACCATATAGACTGTTTAAGACTGCAGAAAGAACATCACTTATAATTTTGTACTCCAGTAATCATGTTAGTTCTCACTCTACAGTGTTCTGTATTGTTGAAAGATTTATGATCACACTCGACTTGATGTCACCCAGATGAGGATGGGTTCCCCTTTTGAATCTGGTTCCTCTCAAGGTTTCTTCCTCATTAAATCTAAGGGAGTTTTTCCTCGCCACAGTCGCCACTTCTCTTCAGGGACAAACACACACCATCACCTTCACTGTGGATTTGTGTAAAGCTGCTTTGAGACGATGTCTGTTGTGAAAAGCGCAATACAAATAAACCAGACTTGATTAGTTTGAAGAACCACATCAGTTGTTGAAGTGTCTTTGCATTGACATTCTGAATAGTGCAGCCATTTCTGACATTTCATGAAACATCTTCTGATCACTTCACAGTAACAAACATTCTCAGAGGAATTCCATAAGAAATGCAGACATTAATCGGAACACTTAACAGCAGGCAGCTAGTTGGACTGGTCTTGAAAGTCTCAGACAGCTACAATACCTCTGGGGCTAACTGGTAAAAACATGAACATTTCCTCATGCTTGAAGCGTTTGTGATTGTTTTTATCCATTCTTTTGCGCTTTATTTAATTTTTTACAGAACAGTTACTGAATTTTTTTAAAGACACAAAATATTTTATTAATGTATAAATAATTTTAATAATTTTTAATTCTGATGACCAGCTTTCCATTCTGATTGATTTGCTGTAGTAGTAGTGATAATGGCTATTTAAACAAAGAGCTAGTGTCCCTTTTTAAATATTAAAATACATCTAACTATTTCTTTACTTCTTTTATCAATTATTGTTCATTGTTTATTCTAAAGAAATGGCAAACAATAATACATCAGCCTGAAGAACCCATCTGTGATTAAAATGTCTTTATGTTCTTATGTTCACTTACAAAAATCAGTTTTTCCTATGATAAAAAATGCAAACATTATTCAGAACATTGGACAGCAGGCAGCTAGTTGGACTGGTCCAGTAAGACTGACACTTACAGTAATTCTGGGTTGATAAAAAAATACACATTTCCTCATGCTTGAAGAGTTTGTTCTTTTAATTCTCAATCTGATTTTCATAAACATCTGATTCGAATTCATTTCCATCTCTGGTTCTTGGATTTTCTGCAATATTTTACTTTTCCAAATACATAGAATATAATTGTAATTTCTAGACACATATTGAACAACAAATTTTTGATTTCATACAGAAAAAGTGACAATATAACCAGAATTGTAAAAATATAAACATTATTTAGATTACCCAAAATGCAATACAATTGTTTGTATAATTAGACAATGATAAAATTGATTAAAATGTGATTATTAACGAGGAAAAACTCCAGATCTGCTCCTTTATCTCACAAACATATACTGACTAAAGACTCCACAAAATAAATATTTGTTCAGTCTCGACTTGAACACTGAGACTGTGTCTGAGTCCCGAACACTGATTGAAAGGTTGTTCCATAACTGTGGGGTTTATAAGAGAAAGATCTGCCCCCTGCTGGAGTCTTCATTATTTGAGGTACCAACAAATAGACTGCACCTTTTGATCTAAGTAGGTGTGGAGGATCATCCTGGTACAGAAGTTCACTCAGATACTGCGGCGCAAAACAGTTAAGTGCTTCATACGTCAGTAGTAGTATTTTGTAAGCATGGTATTTTGCAAGATTTAATTGGGAGCAGTGTAGACTAATTAAAGCATGGGTGATGTAGTCATATTTCCCGGATCTGGTAAGGACTCTTATTGGAAGCTATTACCATATTTACAGCGGGGAAAATAAGTATTTGACGCATCAACATTTTTATCAGATTTTTAAGTGGATTATTGACACAAAATTTCCACCAGATGTAGCCTTTAAGCCAAATATTGAATTCATACAAAGAAATCAGAACATTTAAGTACACAAGTTGAGTCATAATAAATAAAGTAAAATGACACAGGGAATAAGTATTGAACACATGAAGATAACAAGGTGAAAGATGGCGTAGAAAGACAGAAGATTACCTGAAATCTGTCAGTATTGAGAAAGAAACCTTGCCCTCTATCAGTACTAAATGATATCAGCTGGTTTAGTCCTAATTGATGGCCTATAAAGGCTTCTCATTACCCAGGAGGCACACAGGAAAAACTTCATGATGGGTAAAAGCAAAGAACTCTCTCAAGATCTTCGTAATCTTATCGTTGAAAAGCATTTTGATAGGAATGGTTATAGGTGCATTTACAGAATGCTGAATGTTCCTGTGAGCACTGTGGGGGCCGTTATCCAGAAATGGAAAGAGCATCAGTTCACCATAAACCGGCCACGATCAGGTGCTCCACGTAAGATCCCTGTCTGAGGAGTCCAAAGTATAATCAGGAGAGTTCGCCAAGAGCCAAGAACCACTCGGGCAGAACTTTAGGAAGACCTTGCACGGTACTGTTGTTTTAAAGAAAACTATAAGCAATGCACTGAAACTCCATGGCATTCATGCACGCTCACCACGCAAGACTCCATTGCTGAGCAAAAAGCATGTTGAGGCTCGGTTAAAGTTTGCAAAAGAGCATTTGGAGAAACCTGTGGATTATTGGGAGACTATAGTATGGTCAGATAAAGGAAAAATGTTACTTTTTGGCAGTCATTTTACACACCATGTTTGGGGAAGAAATGGCACTGCCCACAACCCCAAGAACACCATACCAACAGTTAAGTTTGGTGGTGGAAGCATCATGGTTTGGGGCTGCTTTTCATCAAGGGGTACTGGCAGACTTTATATTATTGCAGGCAGGAGGAATGGAGAAATGTACCATGGACATTTCAGCAAGACAATGATCCCAAACACAAAGCCAAGGAAACAATGAAGTGGTTTCAAAGAAAGAAAATCAAGTTGCCTGAATGGCCCAGTCAATCACCTGATCTAAAGCCCATAGAACTGAAGATCAAAGTTCATAAAAAAGACCCAAGTAAACTTCCAGATTTAAAGACCATTTGTGTGGAAGAATGGGCCAGAATCACTCCTAAGCAATGCAGACGACTGGTCTCTCCATACAAGAGGTGTCTAGAAGCTGTAATCACCAACAAAGGCTTTTCTACAAAGTATTAAATAAAGTGTGTTCAATACTTATTCCCAGTGTCATTTCACTTTATTTAATAAGACTCAACTTGTATAATTAAATGTTCTGATTTCTTTGTATGAATTCAATATTTGGCTTGATGGCTACATCTGGTGGGATTTTTTGTGTCACAGAAATCTGATAAAAATGCTGATGTGTCAAATGCTTAATTTCCCTGCTGTATATATAATTTCACCTAGAGGCAGCAAATATAAAGAGAAAAGCAGTGGGCCTAAGACAGATCCTTTGGAACACCAAACTTTACCTCAGAGTGTGTGGAGAACTCACCATTTACATCAACAAACTGATAGTGATCATTCATATAAGACCTGAGACAGGAGAGAGCTGTTCCCTTTATTCCAATACCATTATCTAGTCTAGCAAGGAGGATAGTACTATCAATAATGTCAAAAATTGAATTTGTAAAATCTGCACTAAGATTGAGCAAAACAAGTAAAGAGACAAAACCCTGATCAGAGGCCAATAGCAGGTCATTTACTACTTTCATTTACATTTCATAAATGTTATTCCTCAGTATATGTGAGCAAACCGCTGTGTACAACCTTTTCTAGAATCTTGGCGAAAAAAGGGAGGTTTAAAATTGGACTGTAGTTGGACAGCTGACAGGGTGAAGGTCAGGTTTAGTAATTAAGTGGTTGATAACTGAAGTTCGAAGGACTAGGTATATAACCAGTGCTGATAGAAGAGTTTATTATTTATAGAACAGGTTTAATTACTTCTGGAATTATCTATTTAAAGAAAATAGTAGGTAAACAATCTAGAAGACAAGATGATTTTGATCTTGAAATAATTTAAATTAGTCAAGTTTAATTGCATGCATTAATTCAATTAAAAGTACAAAGATCATGTTTTCTCAGTCGGTGACAAATACACACATTGTTAATTCATTTTTAGTCTTGTCACGCAAACATACTGATTTGGCTGGTACTATTGCAAACCAGATTTTAATCACCACAATTACAACAACGTTAAGGAACTGAACTCACGTCACTACACGTCAACCACTTAGCTGCCAGTTTCTCATTGTCTGCCCAAAAGATTAAAAAGAAGTCATAACACATATGCAAAAGACATAATTGTTATTGCATCAGAAAAATTAATGCCTGTAAAATGGACAGCTTGCACATCTGGAAAGGCTTCATCAATGCTGAAAGATACAGTATATCCAGGTTTTAGAGCAGCATATGCTCTCATCCAGATGACATTGTTTTTCAAGGATAACCTTGCATATTTCAGCAGAACAATGCTAAACTGCATTTTTGACAACAGCAATTATTAAATCTCCTTATTGTTGTAAAAGTAAAGACACTTTACATTGTGATTAGGGTGTAAGTAGACTCCCTCTGGCAGCAGAACTAAAAGCGACAACCAGATGGTAACACAGTCCTGAGGAATCTCCAAGAAATGAATTACATCGCCCGTCATCAACAAACCTAGGTGGACTCATGAGAGTGAGAGGACGACAGTATCCAAATATCCCAGTTCACTTTTACCTCAGAAACCTTATATTTACCTCAGAAACACCTACTGACTAAAGACTTGGTTAAATAAATGTGTTTTGCCCCCTGCTGCAGACTTCACTGTTCTATGTTTAAATAAATAGCCTGCACCTATTGACTGAAGTAGCCGTGGTGGATCATAATGGACCAAAAGGTGAGAGACCATTGAGAAGTATTTGAGAGCCAATGTACGAGGTGGTGTCAAAGTTTTGAGTGTAGCGTGCCACAGATCTGGGCGCTTTCCCCAAAAATGACACCACTCAGAAGCCTTAAAACCTGCCAATAGAACTCGCTATTGATGGTGTGGCCCCTGGGGATGAATTCTTGATGCACAATGCTGCAAATGTGGAAAAGCACTCCAAGAGGTTAAACGCTAAGCATGCACTTGGTCGAGCTGCGGACCTGCCTTGCCTCTTTCAGACATGGAAATGTTGGGCTCTTCCTCTGTGTAGACTGTTGCTTCGTCTCAGGGTCATAACCATACATGTTTCGTCACCGCTAATGATCCTCAACAAATACGTGTCATCCACTGTACACTGTTGGAGTTCTTGGTAGACTTCGACATGGTGTTCCTTCTGCTCCTGGGTCTCCCGGGTAGTAACTTGCCAAATCACGTCAAGCGTCTTAGTGGTAGATTTGCTCAGTTAGCAGGGTGGATAAAGCTTAGCAGGGACCAAGTCTTAGAGGCTGCCACATTCCAGGTCAAGTAAGCTCTGACCCTGAATGGAGCAGTAAACCAGAAGACTCATGTCAGGATGCAATAGCATCGATAATCCACCTGCTCAAGGTCAGCTTGCTCGCAGAGAGGCCTTTCCTCGGAGGGCCATAGCAAATGTAGCATAGACTTGTCCTGTGGATGAAAGTGTCCAGTGCTTGAACCAGACACAGCAAGTTCAGCTTCTCCTCGTCTGGGGCCTGAAAAGGGTGAGGATAGAATGCCTGTAGGGCATGCCTGTGGTCGTGGGACGACTGAGGGCACCTTGGGGATGTAACCCATTTTAGGATGCAAGTAAGGCCATGCCTGGAATAAACTCCAGATAAGAGCTGGCCACTAAAAGGGCCTGAAAATCACCTACTCTCCTCAGAGAGCAGATAGCCATCAAAAACACAGCCTTTATTATAAGATGTGTCTATGAAGCCTTGGCCAGAGGTTTAAAGGGGGGGCTCAGATAGAGCCTCCAACACAGCAGCTAGGTCCCACCAGGCACTCTAGATAGCACCGGAGGCAATAGCCTCTGGGTGCCATGGAGAAAACCGTCACCAACATGTCTCTGCCCAGTGATTGCAATGCAATGAATTATATGCCAAGATTGACTTGCCGAGTTTTTTAGACTTTCAAGGTGGATAAAGCCAACCCTTTGGCGAACTGTTCCTGGATGAATTCCAGCACTGATCCAACTGGGCAGTGAACTGGATCCAAATAGTGATGTTCACACCACACATTGAACAGGTGACATCTTGTGGCATAAGACCTTCTTATAGAGAGACTGGAACCTCAGAGCTGTGCCCCTCTCCGGGGCAACAGCCACAAACTCCATAATTCTCTGCGGGGTGAACTATTGCACCCCTGCTTGAGTGAGAGAGGATCTTCCTCCTCATTGGAGTCTCCCATGGAGGCTGATCAAGGAGGGCCACCAGGTCCATGAACCATGGTCTGCCTGGCCACTTTGGGGCCACCAGGAGGAGACACACTCTCTCTAGAATTCTCAGTGCAGAAAGTGCTAGAGTACTGAAACCGAAGTCTTTCGAAGTCTGTGAGCGAGTGCACCACCTCGCCTGGTGTGCCACTTCACCTCAGTGAGAGCGGGGCCAGAACCGAGAGTAGCACAAGCACTCTCTCATGCAAGCGCAGTGCTTGCAGCCGGCTCCCTCTAGAACCAACTTTTTTTTTTTTGACAAACAATAGACAAACAATTCAACCCAGCCATTAGGGAGGCACAAGCCAGTGCATTCTTGGTGCCGGTCCCAAGCCCGGGTAAATGGGGAGGGTTGCGTTAGGAAGGGCATCCAGCGTAAAACATGCGCCAAATCAAATATGCGGATCACAAATAAGAATTTCATACCGGATCGGTCGAGGCCCGGGTTAACAACGACCGCCACAGGTATCGTTAGCCGACAGGGTACCGGTGGAAATTGGGCTACTGTTGGCTGAAGGAGGAAAAGGAGAGGAGGAAGACGTCTACAGAGACGGCAGGGAAAGGAGCAGTGTAGGAGAGTGGAGGTTAGGGTTGGTACTTTAAATGTTGGTACTATGACGGGTAAAGGGAGAGAAGTAGCTGATATGATGGAGAGGAGAAAGGTAGATATGCTGTGTGTTCAGGAAACCAAGTGGAAAGGAAGTTAGGCCACAGAGTGATGAGAAAAGTAGGCAGGAGTACAAGGAGATGCGGCAGCGGGTTAAGTGGGATGTGGCGAAAGCCAAGGAAAAGGCATATGAGGAGCTGTATGAGAGGTTGGACACTAAGGAAGGAGAAAAGGATTTGTACCGATTGGCCAGGCAGAGGGACCGAGCTGGAAAGGATGTACTGCAAGTTAGAGCAGTAAAGGATGGAGAGGGAAATGTGTTGACTAGTGAGGAGAGTGTGTTGAGAAGGTGGAGGGAGTATTTTGAGCAGCTGATGAATGAGGAAAATCAGAGAGAGAGAAGGTTGGATGATGTGGAGTTGGTGAAGCAGGATGTAGATAGGATTAGTAAGGAGGAAGTGAGAGCAGCGATTAAGAGGATGAAGAGTGGAAAGTCGGTTGGACCAGATGACATACCGGTAGAAGCGTGGAGATGTTTAGGAGAGATGGCAGTGGAGTTTTTGACCAGATTGTTTAACAGGATTTTGGAAGGTGAGAAGATGGCTGAGGAATGGAGATGAAGTGTGGTGGTACCGATCTTTAAGCATAAAGGAGATGTGCAGACTTGCAGTAACTACAGGGGTATTAAGTTGATTAGTCACACCATGAAGTTATGGGAAAGAGTAGTGGAAGCCAGGCTGAGAGAAGAGGTGACCATCTGTGAGCAACAGTATGGTTTTATGCCAAGAAGAGCACCACAGATGCCTTATTTGCTTTGAGAATGTTGATGGAGAAGTATAGAGAAGGACAGAAGGAATTGCATTGTATATTTGTGGATTTAGAGAAGGCGTACGACAGGGTGCCAAGAGAGGAGTTGTGGTATTGTTTGAGGAAGTCAGGTGTGTCAGAGAAGTATGTGAGGGTGGTGCAGGACATGTATGAGGGCAGTGTGACGGCAGTGAAGTGTGCAGTAGGTACGACAGACTGGTTTAGAGTGAAGGTTGGACTGCATCAAGGATCGGCCCTGAGCCCTTTCCTGTTTGCAGTGGTGATGGACAGGTTGACGGCGAGGTCAGACAGGAGTCTCCCTGGACCATGATGTTTGCGGATGATATTGTGATTTGTTGTGAGAGTAGGGAGCAGGTTGAGAAGAGCCTGGAGAGGTGGAGATATGCGCTGGAGAGAAGGGGAATGAAACTCAGTAGGAGTAAGACAGAGTACATGTGTGTGAATGAGAGGGAGGGCAGTGGAGTGGTGCGGTTGCATGGAGAAGAGCTTCAGAAGGTGGAGGAATTCAAGTACCTGGGGTCAACAGTGCAAAGTAATGGAGAGTGTGTTAGAGAAGTGAAAGGGAAAGTTTATAAGACTGTGGTGCGACCTGCGATGTTGTATGGTTTAAATACAGTGGTAGCAGAGCTAAAGATGTTGAGGTTTTCGTTGAAAGTGACGATGATGGATTAGATTAGAAATGAGTTTATTAGAGGGACAGGCTGTAAGATGTTTTGGTGACAAGGTGAGGGAGGCGAAATTGAGAGGGTTTGGACATGTACAGAGGAGGGACATGAATTATATTGGTAGAAGAATGCTGAGGATGGAGCCACCAGGTAGGAGGAAAAGAGGAAGGCCAAGAAGGAGGTTCATGGATGTGGTGAGGGAAGACATGCAGGTAGTTGGTGTAAAAGAGGCCGATGTAAAGGACAGGGTGGTATGGAGACGGATGATCCGCTGTGGCGACCCCTAATGGGAGCAGCCGAAAGAAGAAGAAGAAGAAGAATAGACAAACAATTCAACATGAAATACACACAGAGCAGTTCATTAACAAACACAAGCTGGCACCGGCTTCAAATTGAGGCCACACGTCCAATTTGACTGATTACACACATTATTTCAGAGCGTGGACAATGCAGCATGAGTTTCTGAAAGGGAACAATGGATTTTCCAACATTTACTAATTTGTTGCTGTACTTGGGTTAACACCCCTCCTTGTGGCAGACTGCTAAAGTTCCTGACTCCAAAATTCAACTCTCAACACTTGTTTTACAGTGACAGCATATAATCAGCATATACAGGAAAGTCAATTTTACCCAGAGGTAGTATATACAGTGGTACCCCGCTTATCGACTTTAATCCGTTCCTTAAAACCGTTTGAAATGCGAAAAGGTCGAAGACCGAATGTAATTATTCCATAAGAAATAATAGAAAACCAATAATCCATTCCCGACCTCCACACAATTTTTGCCCTGTTTTCAGCAGTATTAATACTAAATATTACAGCTACATAAATAATACATGTGATGGGGACAAACATGCACCAAACACCTTCACATACCAACAATAACTGACAAGGAGTGTGTGTGAATAAGGGGTTTATATAGGAGCTGGAGATGAGTGAATAATGAGCCCCAGGTGTACATTGTTGAAGCGGGGGGGCTTCAGGAAAAGCAGAGGTTTTGACAGCCGCCGAAGGGGGCGTGGCAGGCGGATTTCTGACAATAATACAGTAAAAACTGTTAATTAAAAACATTACAAAAGTAACAAAAAAAAATGCCCCACGTGGGTCGGGGTAAAAAAAGCATTTGGTCCTTCAGCGGGCGCAAATTTCGGTAGAAAGGTCGATGTCTGAGCCGGTCGATAAGCGGGAAACCACTGTATAAAGAAAAAAGCAGTGGGCCTAAGACAGATTTTTTTGCAGAACCCCGAAATTTACCTCAGTACATCAACAAACAAATAATGATCATTCAGATAAGACCTGAGAGCTTAGGTGTGATTAAAAAAGCACACTAGGTACCTTAGACAAAAGAGAGCTCTTCCCCTATTTCCAACAATATTTTCTAATCTAACAAGAATAGAACCTCTTCTAGGATATGGGGAGATTTCAATATTTATGTCAGGGCTTTAGACTTATCAAGCAAAATATGAACAAACTACAGCTCTAGTAAACCATAATGCAGATCCACTCTCTTGCCATTACTGCTCCAATCCCTATCTGATTAAAAGTACTTGTTTTAAGAAAGATAAAATAAGAATGCAGATTGTCCAGAAACATGTGTTACTGTTAATCACATGGGTGTAGAAATATGTGTTTCCCTTTAAAACAGTGTATTAGTATAAGGTGGTAAGTAAAAATAAAAATATTAAAACATGAAGCAGCTAGGACCAGAATAACTACATGGATGCCTTGAGATAAAATGTAATGGAATAAGATTATATCTTAACATCTTGTGTTTCTATCAACATCGATTAACATCTTTTATCATTGCATCAATGTAAAGATGTTGATAGCCGTGTTGGCAGCCTCAAACTTCCTCAATCTCAGCTACATATAGAAAAAAATCCTTGGATCGTTGCCAAGACGTAACGGAATATAAAAGCAGGTGTTGGTTTGCATTTGATTATCCAGACGTCTGCTGACTGCTTGCGAACGTAAGTGTCAAACAGTGCAGATTATTACATCTAACAAAGAAATATATTACATATATTATTATTAATAATAATAATAATAATATTATTTCAGAATAAAGCCATGCTGCTGTTGCTGTTGGTAGCAGTGACCCCGCTGGTCCACTCAGCTCCTGTCACTAACGTGTCCCTGCCACTGGACTGCGAAGATGTTTACATCCTAAAGACAAGCACAATGAAGAATGCCTCTGTCCCAAATGGAGTCTACACCATTTATCCAGCAGGGCCAAATAAACCCGTGAAGGTGTTCTGTGACATGGGCTGTGAGGAAGATGACAACCATCAGGATGGAAAATGGACTGTGAGTGAGATCATGAATCTGTTTAGGGCTGTTTTGAGAATTGTGTAATAGTATACTGTCTGATTCAGCTTTACGGAATTTATGTTCATTTTTAAAATGTTTTACTGCCATGTTTACAACATGTTTTATAATCCACTAATCAGGTGATTCAGAGAAGAATTGATGGCAATGTAAGTTTCTACCGGCCATGGAAAGAGTATAAGAATGGATTTGGTGATGCCAGTGGTGAATATTGGCTCGGTGAGAGAAACTGTGGAATTTCTCAATAGTAGGAACATAGAGATGTCATAATTGCTTTCTATTGCAGGACCTGTGAAATCTTCCATCACGTGTGAATTATTCATCTCTTTATATTCCCAAATCATGATTTGGAATTATTTTGTGCATGAATTGAAGGTCTGGAGAACATGTTCCTGATGACCAACACGGAGAAGTACCAGCTGAGAGTGGACATGGAGGATTTTGAGAGAGGCAGTGCCTATGCCCTCTACACTACTTTCTTCATCGGCTCAGAGTCCAACAGTTACACGCTGAATATCGGTGGCTACAAAAATGGAGGAGCAGGTGAGCAGATCAGTAACCACCATTTCCAAGTAAATGTAAAGTGTAATAAATGCATCGGTGTCCACATTATTTAGTATCTCATAATTGTTAAGCTCTGAACTTCAGAACAAAACAGTATAAACCCTGAGGCCTAAACTATATGCAGAGAACTTAAGCTGAAGCTCAGGAAATCCACATAAGCAGGTTTTTTTCATTCCTGTAACAGACGGTTGGATTTACTTGTCCTTCACATTGTCCTCTGTTTGTCTTTTCCAGGTGATTCTTTGTCCTATGTGAATGGGAGACCTTTTTCAACCTTTGACAAAGACCCAACCGGATACTGTGCAGACACTAATGGTGGAGGATTCTGGTACAACTATTACTACTGGTACTACTACTACTACTACAACTACTACAACTACGGGTATTGCCTCATTGCCAACCCCAATGGCCTGTACAAACTAAAGAATGTGAACGCAGTAAGCACAGGGATCATTTGGCAAACCTGGAAGGGTAACTACTACTCTCTGAAGACTATCGTTATGAAGATCAGAAGAATTGGTCTGGAAGATATTGAAAATCTTTAGTTACACAGGCAGAGAAATTTAGAGGAGTAGAACAGAGAGAAATACGTGTAGTATCTCTGACTGCTGAGAAATGGCTAAACTACGAATTAATTCCTCTTCAATTTTTGGGTTTCTTCTGTAGTGGCATGTCTATATACTATATGCTAATGTTCTCCATTTTTAACTCTATTTGTTTACTACTGTATGTGTAGGTACTTTAAAGAATATTGGTATATATTGTTATTATATACTGGTAATATATTCTGTCTACTGGGTTTTGCTTGTGATATTCAATCTATCACTTCCTTGGAACCTTTGATAAGAAATTAAGGTATTATTCTTAAATCATATATATAATTCTTGTATATCAAATTGAATAAACTTTCTGCAAATAAAGTCAGAGTTATGTCTTTGTTTCATTAAGGTGTTAATAAACAATTTCAACATTTATGGAGCACATTTATAAGGAATATAAAAAGAGGTTCCCTGGTGGTCTAGTGGTTAGGACGTGGGGCCCGCGTTCGATCCCCGGTCAGGGAACCAACCCCAGCCAGTAAGGTTGCACAAACCAGGTAACTCTGACGGTCCCAAGCCCGGACAAATGGGGAGGGCATCCAGCGTGAAAACATGTGCCAAATCAAACATGCAGATGATCCGCTGTGGAGACACCTTAATGGAAGAGGCCAAAATAAAGTTTGATTTATAAGGAATATAAATCCATCTAATTTCTGGGCTCTTATTGCTACAGTATTACCTATAAACATAATAACACTGCAGCACTGAACTAACATGCACACTATCAATAGGTAGTAATTATTTCATGAACCTTTGAATAATAAATCAATGAAAACATCAGACAAAAAATCCAGACGATTAATAGAAATCTAAAGTATTTTATAAATTAATCAGTGTGAGATGTTAAGGGGGAGCAGTGTAGATGATTAAAACAGGGCTGATGTGCTCATATTTTCTAGATCTAGTAAAGACTCTGAAAGTTTACTTCTAGCTGCATGTGGTCCTAGTAAAAGTACTTCCGTCTTATCCGAGTTGAGCAGAAGGAAGTTATCAAGCATCCACTGTCTAATGTCCTATACACACTCCTCAACATTGTTAAGCTGATTTCTCTCATCTGGCTTTGCTGAAATATACAGCTGTGTATCATCAGCATATCATCAGCATAGCAATGGAAGCAAATACCATGTTTATTTTACCCAGAGGCAGCCTATATAAAGAGAAAAGCAGTGGACCTAAGACAGATCCATGTGGAACACCAAACTTTGTCTCAAAAAATGTGTGGAGAACTCACCATTTACATTAACAAACTGATAACAGCCAAAGCCAGAAGAGAGCTCTTCCTTTTATTCCAACAACATTCTCATGTCTGGTACCCAGTCTAATTTAAATGCACACTTACAGATAAAGAGGCAAAGTAAAAAATTAGATGACTTATTGAATGCAGTATCATTGTGTTTTGACAATACCAGAGATATCCAGAAGAATAAAAAAGCTGGAAACACACACAACACTGGATTACCAATGCTTACTCTGTAGCTTGAATAGTTATATCTAAAGGTATTGTATTTAGGCATGTCCGATGCAAGAAAAGGGAACAAAAGTAGGCAGGTTCCTACCAGGAAATCGAGCTAAAGCATAAAACGTGCATGCGGTAGAGCCGATTGCTAGCTTCTGTTTGTTCAGGAAGCAGTGTGTGTGTGATCTGTGTGTGTCAAATCTATGAAAGAAAAAAAATTAGTATGAAAAGCAAGCATGACTTCCAGCTGTGTGTCCCTCCATGCTCCTGTTTTATTACAGGTGGATAGACATGGAGAGTGCTCTTCATGAGCCTTGTGGCTCTGGCCCCACTGTTGCTGAGGCAAGGCAGCGTCAGACGGGCTCACCCCTTTCTTCTGCCGCACCCATTTCTTGGGTTTGGAAGCACAACATTCGGCGACGTGAAGCAGAAGCAGTGCCCACCTAGCAAGCTGTATGAATGCTTCTGCGCCTTACAGCACTACCTCCATGCAGGGGTCTGCCTTTTTTCCCTGAAATGCACACTGAGGTGTCCAGATCCTGGGACAGCCCACATTCGGCCCGCCTCTTAACCCCACATGTCTTGCTGTATGGGAACATGGTGGGGATGAAAGAGACCGGTTATGGGGTGATGCCTCGGGTTGAAAAGATGCTGGCTGACTATCTCTATGACCATGGCTGACTTCGGCTGTGTTGCAGGCATACTAGGCTGACCTGCTGTGGGAAATGGATGAGGGATTATTGCTCTGTGGTTGACGATGTTAAAGAGCTACATTGTGCAGCCGACCTAGCTCTCAGGGCCACCAGGGAAGTAGGGCGGTCCATGTCTGCTTTAGTAGCCAAAGAAAGGCATCTGTGTCTCCTTCAGTCGGCCATCCCCGACCGGGACAGGACCTTCTGACTGAACACCTCGATGGTCCGGTCTGGCTTGTTCTGCGACGCCAAAAGTGCGGTCATTGACACGTTCCAGGAGGCGAAAAAACAGTCAGCTGCATTTCAACACTACCACCCTTGTCGCTTCCATGGGGCTATTTGGTGGGTGCAGTCCCATCCCGGTGTTATCGGGGCACCATGAAGCCAAAGCCTAAGGAGCCGATGGACCTGAGGGCCATCATCTCTGGCAGGCGAGGTTCGCTGCAGTGACCCTGACAACCAAGTCTTAGCGGTCTTAGGGGGCAGTGTACACCTCATTATTCTGTGCTGTCCCTCAGCCCCACTAGGAGGTCAGCCTGTTAACCCTGCCACAATATGTGCTTCAGGGCACAGCAGGTGTCTCCCTCCTCTTCCGCCCAATGGCTGCAGGGTATTGCTCCAGCTGCTCTGGACAGGCCAGAGACCAATCTTAAGAGACTGGTTATATTAAGAGACTTCCGGGCAGCATGTGAAAACCTGCCAATCGTGTCTCAGTGGGTCCTGTGCCCTGTAGAGAAGGGCTACTCGATACAGTAAGGGTCCTCTACTCCCTGCTTCAACAGGATGTGTCCCAAACAGGCTCTGGTCCTGGAACTGCTCCTGGAAGTACTCATTCTTGTAAGAAAGGAGGCCATCAAGGTTGTGCCTTTAGACAAAGAGTCTGGGTTATATAGCCAGTACTTTGTGGTTCTCAGAAAGGATGGGGGTTGTGTCCAATTCTGGATCTTCGCTCCATGAACCACTCGCTAATAAGGTTTAGGTTTAGGATGCTAACCCTCAAGCAGGTCGTGTTTCAGATCTGTTATATAGCATGGTTTGTTATTATAGACCTTAAGGACGCATACTTCCACATAGTCATCCTTTCCGTTCACAGGAGGTTTTATTGAGGTAGAGGAGACTATCCTGCAATCCAAAATTTTCCTCTACAAGGAGGTTGTATGCCGACTAATGGCGCCTGTGTGGGACTTTTGCTAAAGGCTCTGCCAAAGCCCACCGTTGAGCCATTGGCCGAGGTAGCCCCTAGGTATTTGCCAGATAAAACTGGCAGTGAAGACTGCCTTTCATTTTGCTATATCCTCCGTGAAGAGGGTCAGGAATGTGGGAAAGTAGTTGGAAAAGTGCACTTGGAAATGGTTTGTTGCTGGAAAGACCAAACAGGAACTTGAATTCTCTGACAAAGGCTGGGTAGCTGGCATAGCAGGCCCTCTGAGCCTTCCACACCACCAAGGCCTATCCGAGGGCTCTGCCTGAGAGGAGGGCAATGATGTACTGTACCTTATCTTTACCTATTCCATGGAGAATAAAGAGGGTTTTAGTGAAAAAAGAAGAGAGCATTGGGAGATAAAACCTCAGGAGATCGCCTGAGAAACACTGAAGTGGTGAGAACTGGGGATCCTGCCCAAGTGGGGGAACAATGGCCAGTAGGGACAGGAACCTGAGCCTGAGGTGATGCTTGAGCTGGAGCAGGTAGAAGCCAATTACTGAGGTGCCACCGGGGGCAGGTCTCATGGCATGATGGGTCAGCTATTGCAATTATTCCAGGGCTATTTGGAGGACATCGAAGCAGAGTAAATTATGTGAAAAACAGTCTTCCACTGGGAGTTAAGGAAAACTTGTAGGCTTTGAGCATCCGTGGAGTTTCTGGTTGGCCAGATGGTATAGCTAGATGCCCGCAGTAGGGACCCAAATGTGAAAAGCAAACAGAGTATGATCAAACAGTTGTTAATGAACATAAGAGGCAGTGAAGCAAAGTAAACAGTTCCAAAATCTATATATTAGCAAACAGGGTGATAAAGTGTAGACAGAATCAAATCCAAGAAAACAGTCCATTGGTCAACACACAGGAAAACAATCCAATAATACAAAATACGGGAAACAGAATTACAGGGTAAGAAATATCCAAGTCCAAAATACTATTCCGAGTAATCCATATACTGGGAAACTAAAAAAAAAAACCCCAGGTAAGAAGGCAGGATGGGTCTCAGGAACATAGGGAGACAGAGAAGACCAGCTGGCAATGGGCACATGAAAATATTCTAGAATCAAATGTGAAGCCATCTATCCAATAACTGAAGCTTGTCCAAAATAAAGCAACATGACAATGAAAAGTAGGCCAGCACATCTAGAACAAAATGACTGAAAGAACTGATTCAAGGTTTTGCAATGACCCTGCCCAGACCTCAAACCAACTGAAATGCATTGGCAGAACATTGGACTTGGGTTGGGTTTAACCATATTTTTATACCTGATATGGTCCAGATGATATTTATTGTGTGCTGTTACAAACTTAATTCAATTTAATTCATTTCTATTTGCATAGCGCTTTTAACAATGAACATTGTCTCAACTATTGTCTCAACTATAGAATTCAAAGAAGGTGTAATCAATTTTTTACATGACTGTAGCTGTGTGTCTACCGCTAATGACCTAGTGATTATGTGCCCAAAATAATTACAGTGTGACTTAAAGGCTATATGTACCTGGTTTTATTCATACATGACATTAATCTATATCATTATTTATTCTTTATCAATTATTGTTCATTGTTCACTCTAAGGCAATGGACTTTTGTAAACACTAACAGATGTAATCAAATCAGCTTGAGGAACCCCATCTGTGAATAAAATGTCTTCTTGTTTACTTTCACATTCTGAATAGTGATTCCTGACGACATTAAAAAAACCCTTATGATTATTCAAAAAATCTGTCATTACTTGAATGGACATTTTTTGAACACTGACAGCAGGCAGCTAGTTGGACTGGTCCTGTAAGAGATTAGTTACGATTAATCTGAGTTAATAAGAAAGAACATACCCATTTCCTCATGCTTAAAGTGTTTGAAATTTGTTTCTTGATTTTTTTTTTAATAATAATATATTTTTTTTAATCTGATCTTCAGTTATAAAACGAACACACATGTCCAATTCTAAAAAAACAGATTCATACAGAACAGTGACTGTACAGACCTTCTTCCAAAAGGAAAAGTCAAAAAGAAACAAAATGTAAAAAAAAAAAAAAGGAAAAAGGAAAAGATGGACAATTTTCTGAATTGATCGAATGTTTCTCAGTCAGTGATAAACAAATACACACATACTGTTAATTAACTTTTTCTCTTACAATTAACTTTTTAGTTAAATAACTTTAGTCATACAAGCAAACTGATGTGCATTCTACAAACCAGTTTTAATTCATTACCCATCAATTAAAAATGTAGAAAGGAACTCACATCACTGAATGTCAAAATGTCAAAAAGCCACTTTCTCATAATCCATCTGAAAGATTAAAATAAAATAGAAGTTACACCACATATGTAAAAAACACATGATTGTTACTGCATCAGAATAAGACATTTGTTTTTAATGATTTTGTTTGTCGAAAGATATGAATAAATACATATTCATTAATTATTCATTTTCTCTTTACAAACATTTTAAATGAACCTCAGAGCCCTTATCAAACCTTCACATTGTTGTTATGTAGCAGGAAATACAGAATGATGAAAGTAAAGTACAAGAACATGTTCAATCATCACAACTAACCAGTGCCAGTTTCCTACAATCCACCTACAAGTAAAAGAAAACAAAAACAGAACATGCCACATGCTATATGTAAAAAAACTAACAAATTCACTTGGGTCAGGTGATGGGACTGAGACAGGCTTACCAGGATCAGGTGTCTGCAGTGGACTGCATGTGTGGCTGATTCTTGGCCTCACTCAGGACCTCACTTTGAAGGGTCGTGGTTTTGCCCTCTGCCGTTAGAGGCTGTGCCATTTACCTGCCGCACTCCCACATTCTGCCTTTGGCATCAGCAATGGTTTTCAGTGCCATGGGCGTCCGTCATGAGCAGGTGATAGGAGTCCATGGAATTCACCCCGCAGTGGAGCATGATATGAGAAGCTATGCCTTCAGCCTTTCACTTGAGCAACCTGGATGGGTGCAAAATTGATCTCAGGCATAAACAGGGCTTGATGGGGTGCCTTCAGAAATCTGGCAAATGCCTTTAATGTGAGCAGTATGTGAGAGGCTGCCTTCTTGGTTTCAGGCAGGGTTGAGTTGGCTAGAGAAGAAAACTCTGCACTGGAGGGAAACAATGGTTTTTGTGATGCCAGATGGAGTACCAGTGCTCTCTCAAGTTAATGTTTGAGGAGCAACACTCTACACAAGATAAAAAGAGCAATGTTCTC
The DNA here is from genome assembly GCA_024362625.1 of Silurus asotus. Lineage (NCBI taxonomy): Eukaryota > Metazoa > Chordata > Actinopteri > Siluriformes > Siluridae > Silurus > Silurus asotus. The sequence continues at coordinate 456,501 of MU551601.1, read as the reverse complement.
CACAAGTCCAACGGTGAGAAGGGAGAAGTGCCTTCAGTGCAGCAATGAGTGACATAGCAACATCCTCAGCTAAATAAGATGGTAGAGTGAGGTCCTCAGCCAAGCAGGATGGCACAATGATGTCCAGGGCAGGACGATAGAGAGAGACATTTATGATTAGGCCAGGATCCAAAATGGTGCCCTCTGCATTGCTGTGAGTCATATCAACATGCTCAGCTGAACAGGGAGGGGTAGCAATGTATTTGTCAAAACAAGAAGGCATAGTAATGTGCTTGTAAGGGCAAAGAGGCATAGCAAAATTCTCGTCAGGGCAGGGACACATAAAGGCATTCTCACCAGCTACGGGAGGGACAATGATGTTCTGAGAGGAATAGCAACATTCTTGTCAAAGCACGGAGGCATAACATCTTTCTCATCAGGGCAGAGAGGGTTTATGTCATGTTTGGCTTTGTTAATGTTTAGTCAGTCTTGTGAAGATTGTGTTCTTATCTAATTCTAATAATTCATTACCAGAAACTGGATGTATTTTGACATTTAGGGTCAGATGCAGACTTGAGTAAACCAAACCCACATGAATCCCCTATAACACACAAAATATAGGATGATAAAAAACTGACATAAAAAAGGTTTAACGTCTTCTTTAACATCATCAATCGCAATAGGCATCTTAAATAAATGATTTTGATAAATAATATGAGGAGAGAACAGAGGGCAGCCACTGAGAGAAAGGTGAGAATTACATGACCCTTTTTTAGAGGCTTATTAACACTCTCTCTTTAATAAAGGGCATTTACTTAAACTTTGTATCTGACCTTTGCATAGTGCTTGATAACATGACCTTCATCATGACCTTCAATACAAGATGCTGAGGATATAGGTAGGTCCCATCTCTTTCAAAGTATGCAATAATCATTTAATATAAAAAAATGTCCAAGCTAGATATTATTACATTAATTAATTAATTCAATCTTTTTTCTTTTGTTTTTTAGATCAAAAGCGTTTAGCTGACAGAATTTGGTAGGTTTTACATCCATGTCTCACTGCTGCCATCTACTGGACATTTCCTTTCACACTGTTGTGGTAGCTATTAACATCTCTTGCGATAACAGTGAATCAAGAAAAGGAAACTAACTATGGCGGTGTGATAATATTAGGTGACATTTCTGTGTTCTCTAAAGCCCTCAGACTGGGTTTTGTTTATAGTGTTGAGGTTTATGGTGTTGAAAATTCAGAGAAATGACAGATTTTTCCGATAATGATAGCTAGGATGGATCGTACTTGCCGATAACCAATTAATCACCTGAATCAAGGTTTAAAATGGATACAAGATAATACAAAAAAATCACAAAAATAACCATGTAAAATAGTACTGACATTTATTACAAAAAATAAAATAATAAAACGGTGTTAAATGTGCTAAATGAAATAAATACAATAATAAATTACAATAATAAATTAAATATAAATTATATAATGTATTATATAATTAATAAATACTGACGAAAACAAAGACATGCGTTCGAACTAAAACAAAAAAGGAACACACACAATTAATAAAAATAGTTCCATCCAAAACGAATAATAAAAAAATGACACAATAGCAGTGATTCACCTCTAGAGGCCGCTCTTGTACCGCATAATGACAGCGGTCCTTCTCAATCACTCCAGCCACAGATACAACACAGAAAAAAAGATCGGTTTGGATATGCTGATATCTCCAGCAATCAACCTCTAGTTAAAATATAAAATCGAAAAAAAAATTCTAACTGTGAATAGGATCTTAAAAAAAAAATCCTGGCCAGAGATGAACTCGAACTAGGATCAGTGGTGTAAAGTTCCAGTATTTATTTAAAGTCCAAAAAAAAACAATACAGAGGTAAAAAAAAAATCGAACCGTGAAAATTATACAAAAAAAGGACAAACAACTTACACGTGTTAGCACAAGTCAAGTCAAGTCAAGTTTATTTCTATTGCACTTTTCACAACAGACATCGTCTCAAAGCAGCTTTAGATAAATCAACAGTTAAGGTGAATGGTGTGTGTTTATCCCTGATGAGGAGCCGTGGAGACTGTGGCAAGGAAAAACTCCCTTAGATGTTATGAGGAAGAAACCTTGAGAGGAACCAGACTCAAAAAAAGGGAAACCCATCCTCATTTGGGTGACATCAAGAGTTTGATCATAAATCTTTCAACAGTACAGAACACTGGAGAGAAAGAACTAACATGAGCACTGGAGTATAAGATTATAAGTAAATGTTTTTTCTGCAGTCTTTGGTATAAAAGTAGGAGCTACTGAGCTCAACATTTGTGATCATCACAGATCCAGCATCAGCTTCTCCATGCCAGAGCCTTTAAACACTCCAGGAGGTCCAATGTCAAACTCCACACATGTAGTGGGATCCAATTGGCACTGGTACGTCTCTAGATGGTTCGGGATGTTTGCGAGTTCGGCATCTACTTCTTTAAAGTCTATAATCCTTATGAGGTGGGAGGTGACTGGAGCTGGAGGAACTTTAGGAAGTCTTGGGATGGGGAGAGAAAGAGAAGCAGTGGAGAGAAATTAGCGTAGCTGCTGTTCATGATATTAACAGCACAAGTTGATGATGTGATGTGATCAGATGTTCTGGAGCACAAGGTTATGATGTGATGTGTGTTATGTGTAGAACTCCCTAAAAACATACGTCTTTAATCTACACTTAAACTGGGAGAGTGTGTCTGAACCCTGAACACTGTCAGGAAGACTGTTCCAGAGTTTAGGAGCTAAATGTGAGAATGCTCTACCACCTTTAGTGGACTTTGCTATTTTAGGAACTACTAGAAGCCCAGAGTTTTGAGATCTCAGGGAGTATGACGGATTGTAGCGTGTTAGAAGACTGGAGATACATGGAGATAAACTATTTAGTGTTTTATAAGTGAGAAGCAGTAGTTTGTAGTCTATTCGAAACTTAACCTGAAGCCAGTGTAGGGACGATAAGATTGGGGTTATGTGGTGATATTTTCTTGACCCAGTAAGAACTCTTGCTGCTGCATTGTGTGGGGTATGGTGTGGTATAAAGTGACAGTGTGCGGTGTGTTGTGGTATAAAGTACCATGTGTGGTATGGTTTGGCATAAAGTAAAAGTGTGCGGTGTGCTGTGGTATAAAGTGACAGTGTGCGGTATGGTGTGGTGTAAAGTGACTGTGTGCGGTATGGTGTGGTATAAAGTGACACAAAAGCTTGCCAAGCACCAAAACTGAGACAGAGGGAAACTTAAAAACACAGATAAATAATCAAATCTAATCAAATACATTTTTTATTTGTCACACACACACACACACACACACACACACACGCACACGCACACACACGCACACACACACACACAAACATACAGTGTTCGACATGCGGTGTAGTGTGGTATAAAGTGACAGTGTGCGGTGTGGTATAAAGTGACAGTGTGCGGTGTGGTGTGGTATAAAGTGACCGTAAGCAGTGTGGTATTAAGTGACTGTGTGCGGTGTGGTGTGGTACAGTGTGACCGTGTGCGGTGTGTTGTGGCATGAAGTGACCGTGTGCGGTGTGGTGTGGTATAAAGTAACCGTGTGCGGTGTGGTATGGTATGAAGTGACAGTGTGCGGTGTGGTGTGGTACAAAGTGACCATGTGCGGTGTGGTATTAAGTGACCGTGTGCGGCATGGTATGGTATAAAGCCACCGTGTGCGGTGTAGTGTGGTATAAAGTGACCGTGTGCGGTGTGGTGTGGTATAAAGTGACTGTGTGCGGTATGGTTTGGTAAAAAAGTGACTGTGTGTGGTGTGGTATCAAGTGACAGTGTGCGGTGTGATATAAAGTGACCGTGTGCGGTGTGGTATATAGTGACCGTGTGCGGTATGGTGTGGAATAAAGTGACTGTGTGTGGTGTGGTATAAAGTGACCGTGTGCGTTGTGGTATAAAGTGACCATGTGCGGTGTGATATAAAGTGACCGGGTGTGGTGTGATATAAAGTGACCGGGTGTGGTGTGGTGTGGTTTAAAGTGACCGTGTGTGGTGTTTTTTGGTTTAAAGTGACTATGTGTGGTGTGGTGTGGTATAAATTGACCGTGTGCGGTGTGATATAAAGTGACCGTGTGTGGTGTGGTATATAGTGACCGTGTGCGGTATGGTGTGGAATAAAGTGACTGTGTGTGGTGTGGTATAAAGTGACCGTGTGCGTTGTGGTATAAAGTGACCGGGTGTGGTGTGATACAAAGTGACCATGTGCGTTGTGGTATAAAGTGACCGGGTGTGGTGTGGTGTGGTTTAAAGTGACCGTGTGTGGTGTGGTTTGGTTTAAAGTGACTATGTGTGGTGTGGTGTGGTATAAATTGACCGTGTGCGGTGTGGTATAAAGTGACCGTGTGTGGTGTGGTATAAAGTGACCGTGTGCGGTGTGGTGTGGTATAAAGTGGCCGTGTGTGTTGTGGTGTGGTATAAAGTGGCCGTGTGTGTTGTGGTGTGGTATAAAGTGACTGTGTGCGGTGTGGTGTGGTATAAAGTGACCATTTGCGGTGTGGTATAAAGTGACCGTGTGTGGTGTGGTATAAAGTGACCATGTGCGGTGTGGTGTGGTATAAAGTGACCATTTGCGGTTTGGTATAAAGTGACCGTGTGTGGTGTGGTATAAAGTGACCATGTGCGGTGTGGTGTGGTATAAAGTGACCATGTGCGGTGTGGTGTGGTATAAAGTGACCGTGTGCGGTGTGGTGTGGTATAAAGTGGCCGTGTGTGTTGTGGTGTGGTATAAAGTGGCCGTGTGTGTTGTGGTGTGGTATAAAGTGACTGTGTGCGGTGTGGTGTGGTATAAAGTGACCATTTGCGGTGTGGTATAAAGTGACCGTGTGTGGTGTAGTATAAAGTGACCGTGTGCGGTGTGGTGTGGTATAAAGTGGCCGTGTGTGTTGTGGTGTGGTATAAAGTGACTGTGTGCGATGTGGTGTGGTATAAAGTGACTGTGTGCGGTGTGGTGTGGTATAAAGTGACTGTGTGCGGTGTGGTGTGGTGTGGTATAAAGTGGCCTGAGGGAAGAAGCTCCTCCTCATTCTCTCTGTGTTCGCTTTCAGGGAGCGGAAACGTTTTCCTGAATGTAACAACGAAAAGAGTCCATTGTTGGATGGCTGAAGTCCTTCACAATACGGCGTGCTGTAACTGTCCTGCAGGTCAGGGAGCTCGGAGTGGATGGTACATTCAGCTGACAGCACCACCCTCTGGCGGCCTCGCCTGTCCTGCATGGTGCTATTCCCGAACCAGGAAGTGATGCTACCCTTCAGAACGATCTCAATGGTGCAGGTGTAGAAAGTCTTCAGCACCAAAGCAGGTCCTGTGTGATGGGAACACCTACACTGGCAATCAAAATTAGAGAACAATTTATAAACTCAAATAATGTCATCTTCCCTGCTCCAGAATTGAAGGAGTTTTTGTCCTGTTTATACGATGCTACCAGAACACCTGTTCCACAAAAAAGGCATTTAAAAAAACATTATTTTCCAGAAAACACACTGATCAAAATTAGAGAACACTTTCAGATACCTCCCAGTTATTGGTGTTAATCTGGTACCTGGTGTTAATTTCCTTGATTATCTGTCACCCCTATTTAACTGGCAGCCTCACTTCCAGTGTCACTGACTCTGCAAGATGGTGGGCCGTTCTAAAGTGACTGAAAGCCTCCGGCAGCAGGTTATTCAGATGAAGGTCAAAGAGACAACCCTATCAGCCATAGCAAGACAAGTTGGTCGTTCCAAATCTGTAAATTCAAGAATATTGAATCTTTAAAACATCATTTAAGTTCGCCAAGAAGGCTGGTCGTCCACGGAAGACAAATACAAGAGAGGACAGGATCCTGTGGAGGATCTCAATGGGCAATCGTTTCCACACTGCAGCTGGAATTGCTCACCAGTTCAGCGATGAACAGGGTAAGGATCTGTCTCGTCATACAGTGTCTCGACTTTTAAAAGCATTTGGATTGAAAGCCACTCTCCAGTGACCAAACCTCTCATTAGCAAAAAGAATGAACAGGCTAGACTGAGCTTTGCTGAGGAGCATGTTGTGTGGACAGAGGAGAACTGCTCCAAAGTTCACTTCAGTGATGAAAGCAAGTTTAATTTTTTGGGGTCCGATGGGAAACATTATGTTCGGCGACAAACTGGAGAAAGACCGAACCCAAAGTGTGTAAAGAAGTCAGTGAAAAGTGGAGGAGGAAGTGTGATGGTTTGGGGCATGTTTTCTGCAGCAGGAGTTGGGCCTCTTATACAGCTACATGGCAGAGTGAATGCAAATGTTTATAAGAACCTTCTTCAACATCATATGGTTCCTTCCATGCGTTCATCACCCAATCAGCCCGCAGTGTTCATGCAGGACAACGCTCCATGTCACACAGCAGTTCCTTGAAACTGAAAACATTGAAATAATGACATGGCCTGCTCAGAGTCCTGATCTCAACCCAATAGAGAACCTCTGGAAAATCCTTGGCGACAAAGTTATGGACAAGAAACCCACTACAGTCACCGAACTGTGGAGGAGACTGGAAGAAGAGTGGACCAAAATCACACCAGAGCAGTGTGAGAGACTGGTGCAGTCCTGTGTCTGCAGATGTGCTGAAGTCATTCAGAGCTGATGCCTGGACACTTCCTACTAATTGCTGACTGTTGTAACCTTCAGAAAATTTTGTTGGAATCTTTTTCCATGCTACAGTCATTGTTGTTCTCTAATTTTGATCAGTGTGTTTTCTGCAAAATAATGTTGTTGTTTTTTAAATGTCTTAATTATTTTTTTGGAAAAGGTGTTCTGGTAGCATGGTATAGACAGGACAAAAACTCCTTCAACTGTGGAGCAGTGAAGATCACATTATTTCAGAATTGTTTAATTGTTTATAAATTTTTCTCTAATTTTGATCGCCAGTGTAGGTACCGGAAACAGTCCACTCTCACCACTGGGGTCCTGTTGATGTTTAGCGGTTGGTATGACCGCTCCTGCTTCGTGCTGAAGTCCACTATCAACTCCTCAGTCTTACTGATGTTAAGGAGAAGGTTGTTTTCCTGACACCATCTCTCTAGGTTTTTAACCTCCTGTAGGTAGGGCGGTCTCGTCGTTGTTGACAATCAGGCCCACCACTACAATATCGTCAGCAAACCTGATGATGATGGTGGTGAAGTTGGAAGTGGCCACACAGTCATATGTAAAACACAGGTAGAAATGTTTACTCCACAGCACAATAACACGGGAAAACAATGAGGACATCTGATGAACAACAAGAAGAATAACACAGTCAAACTCCTGGAAGGACCCCAGACCCTGGTATTTACCCAGTGCACAGTGTAGACCTCCTAATGCCAGATACGTTCCGACCAACAGACCTTTATTCTGACCACATTTATTGCCCTAATTAAAACGGGTCTGTTCTTTTTTCTCAGATCAACCTTGTGAATTCCAGACTAGAAACATAGATGTATTACACAAAACATGAAAACTGTTCCCATGCAAAAGTTCAGCAAGGCACAAGATCTGCAGGAAACACGTGTAAAGGAATTTCTAACTGGAGAAAACCAGAACACTGCAGTTTCTCTCTAACCTGCCACACATGGCCTGAACTAACTGAGGAGAAAGCAACTCCCCTTCAGGAACTCGAGCTCAAAAACGCTTTGTGATTGCTAAAATTAGAAATATGATGTTGTTACAGGATGCAGAAAAACTAGTTGATGTTTTTGTAACATCTAGATTAGACTACTGTAACGCTTTACTGTCTGGGTGTTGGACTAAGTGCAGAAATAAGTTCAGTTAGTTCAGAATGCAGCAGCAAGAGTCCCCACTAGATCTAGAAAATATAAGTACATCATCTGAGGGGACCTGCTCACTTCATCCCAGCCTGCCTCTAGATGGGGTTTTATGTGCAACTAGGAATGTTTCACATCAACAAACTGATGATCCATGAAAATACAGAGCAACACTGTAGCTTTAGGGATGGATCGGGTCTCTACTTAATGTCAACAGTATGCCACAGTGGCATTTAGTTTAATTTAATCACCATCACTGCATGTGTGCCACTCAGATGTGGATGAAGTTCCCACTTAAGTTTGGACCATTTAAAGGTTATTTCCTCATGCCATCTCAGGGAGTACTTCTTTTACCACATTCAACACTGATTAATTCATTAAAGATAAACTTACAATAATAAGGAACTTGACTATGTTCTATTAAAGGTGCTAATGGCATTTAAAAAATTTTGTCCATCTCAAACTTTCTTCGGATCCGCCTTTTACGAAAATATCGTTGGATTTTTGCCAAGATGTTAATGGATCAATATAAATAAGGCGGACCTGCTGCCAGTGAATCAGTTTGGAGCAAACTATACTGACTTCTGTACACTTTCACAGGTGAGTGTAACAAAGTTATTATTGTTAACAATAACATGATTACCATTAACGGCTATGCTAATATATACAATACAGAAACAATTCATGTTATGCAATTCGAAAAAAACATTTGATTTATTTTTATTATTATTATTATTATTATTAGTAGTAGTAGTAGTAGTAGTAGTATTTTTTTTATTATTATTTTTTTTCCCCCAGAATAAAGTCATGCTCCTGTTGCTGTTGGTAGCAGTGACCTCGCTGGTCCACTCAGCTCCTGTCATTAACGTGTCCCTGCCGCTGGACTGTGAAGATGTTTACACCCAGATAAAAAGCTCTGATGAAAACGCCACTATTCCAGATGGAGTCTACACCATTTACCCAGCAGGGCCTGGAAACCCTGTGCAGGTGTTCTGTGACATGGGCTGTAAGGAAGATGACAACCATCACGATGGAAGATGGACTGTGAGTGAGAACATGAATGTGTTTGAAGCTGTTTGAGAAAACTGTAATAGTAGTTTAATGTGAAGTAACACTTTGATTCAGCGTTACTGAAATTTCCTTTTCATTGATTTGTTTTGATGTGAACTCCATGCTGCATTTTCCTCTAATCAGGTGATTCAGAGAAGAATTGATGGCAATGTGAGTTTCTACCAGCCGTGGAAAGATTATAAGGATGGATTTGGTGATGCCAGTGGTGAATATTGGCTCGGTGAGAGAAACTGTGGAATTTTTCAATAGTAGAAACATAGAGATGTCATCATTACTTCCTAATGCAGAACCTGTGAAATCTTTCATCATGTGTCTATCTGAATTATTCATCTTTTTATATTCCTAACTTATTATTTGGAATTATTTTGTGCATGAATTGAAGGTCTGGAGAACATCTTCCTGATGACCAACACGGAGAAGTACCAGCTGAGAGTGGACATGGAGGATTTTGAGAGAGGCAGTGCCTATGCCCTCTACACTACTTTCTTCATCGGCTCAGAGTCCAACAGTTACACGCTGAATATCGGTGGCTACATAAGTGGAGGAGCAGGTGAGCAGATCAGTAACCACCATTTAGTATTGATTGTTAGTAGTAGTAGTAGTGATTGTTAAGCTCTGAACTTCAGAACAAAACACTATAAACCCTGAGGCCTAAACTAAATGCAGAGAACTTAAGCTGAAGCTCAGGAAATCCACATAAGCAGGTTTTTTCCATTCCTTTAACAGAAGGTTGGATTGACTTGTCCTTCACATTGTCCTCTGTTTGTCTTTTCCAGGTGATTCTTTGTCCTTTGTGAATGGGAGACCTTTTTCAACCTTTGACAAAGACTCAACTGGATACTGTGCAGACACTAATGGTGGAGGATTCTGGTACAACTATTACTACTGGTACTACTACCCCTACTACAACTACTACAACTATGGGTATTGCCACATTGCCAACCCCAATGGCCTGTACAAATTAAAGAATGTGTATGCAATGAACGCGGGGATCATTTGGCAAAGCTGGCAGGGTAACTACAACTCTCTGAAGAGCATCGTTATGAAGGTCAGAAGAATTGGTCTGGGAGATATTAAAAATCTTTAACTTCCCAGAGATACATTTAGAGAAGAACAGAAATAAGTGTAGTTTCTGACTGCTCGAAAATGGCAACTCTACTGATCATGTAACCTTCTGTCTTTGGGTTTATTCTGTGGTACAATATATCTGTATATGTTTAATGCAAATGATGCACTTTGTTATGGAAATATGTGTAACTACTACAATACAGTTAACATGAATTATCTCTTTTTTTTTCAAATGATTTCTCTATAATTATTAATGTTTTTCTTCATCTGTAAATCCTTTGTATAAGGAATGAAATAAACTTTCAGAAAATAAAGTCTGAGTTTTACACACCTTCCCTGTTATTCCCTTTTTGTTTCTTGAATCATTTTAATACTTCCTAATAATATGGATTTAAGCTGTAAACCTGAAAACCAGGCATACATTTTTACGGTGTCCTTATCACATAGGTCACAAAATGCATGAACTGCACTCTGAAAAAGTGAATGCAAGAGTAGATTAAAAACGTTTCATTAAACAAACTCCCCTCAGAGTGCTTATAACAAGGTTCCTCCCCAGCAGTCTGTCCCTGGTGGGCTCACTGTCTATATTTAAAGCCCAAGGCAGGCTTGGACCATCCTGTGTGCTCAATTATGGCCTGATTATTATCTATTAACCTATGATTTATTTTCATCAGTACGCAAACTCTAACTTAAACTCTTACATTTCATTGCACCACCTTTAGAGCATTATTTTTACAACCCCATGCAGTGTCACATCATTTGTTTCTATAAAGATCTGTGTCCATTTTATCTGAGATCTTGTATTGAGATGAGAAATAACCTTTTCTCCAGCATGCGAAAGACCTTTAATGGGGTTACATCAGGAGACTGTGGTGACCAATTCATGTGCGAAAATTATTTTTCATTCTCTCTTTAACAAAGTAACTTTCTTCTTCCAGCCATTTCTTCTAACCAATCATTGCACCTAAGAAGAGGAAATACACCCGGCCAAAAGAGTGGTATTTTTATTTTTTTATTTTTTGAGTATCCATTAAGTCCACATTTGCTACTTTATAATAACCTCCATTGTGAATATGATCTACTAGATTTCGGACTGTGGATGTGGATATTTGTGTTCACTCAGCCACAAGGGTGTTAGTAAAGTCAGGTGGTGATGTATGCTGGAATAGATTTGAATCTCTGAGTTAAAAGAAAAAATTTATTCTTCCGCATCCTAAGACATACTTTTACTGCAATTTTATTCATTCAAGTTTGTGCTAACAGTTTGCGAAATCATTAAAAAAAAAAACATTAGCACACATAAGAGTCTAATTCCCTCTTTAAATCTAATAACTTTCTCAAGTAACTGGAATATGTATTAATTTAAAAGCTGAATCTACTGGGCTGAATATCTGCCTCTGCAACTGGACCCTGTACTTCCTGACTGGGAGAATTCAGGGTTGGGAACGACATCTCCAGCACCACCACACTGAGCACTGGAGCCCCTCAGGGCTGTGTGCTCAGCCCGCTGCTGTTCACTCTTCTGACTCATGACTGCCCATCTCCCTCCCCCATCCTAACCATGTTATACAGAGGGACCATCGATAGCATCCTGAGCAGCTGCATCACTGCCAGGTTTGGGAACTGCACCGTCTCGGATTGGAAGACCCTACAGGGGATTTTGAGGACAGATGAGAAGATCATCTGAGTCTCTCTCCCCTCTATCATGGACATATTTACACCACATGCTGCATCCACAAAGCCAAAAGCATTGTGGACGATCCCAAAGAACACAAACAACTCATACACACTCTTCAACCCTCACACACACTTGTCACTCTCCTAACATCAGGAAAGAGGTTCAGGAGCATTTGGGCCTCACATACAGACTGTAAAACAGCTTTTTTTTTCCCTCAAGAGATCAGACTCTTTAACACACAGAAGTGAACTGAAACTCAGACATTCACTCAACTGTGTGTTACTGAAATGCTACAAATCTGCACTGAATCACACACTCAATACTCATTTCATTTCATACACATCTATGTCTTCAGCACAACCCATTATCTATTATTATTTTATTATAACTATATTTGAGCTGTTTACATGCTGTATTGCACGTCTACTTGGCTCCCTGTTGTGTGATGTAACTTTATGTTGTTCTATGTGACACCAGGGTTCTGAAGCTTCTTGACTTGACTTGACTGAGTTTTATAGAAATGTAAATAGCCTGTAATAAAGAAAACCTTGTGTGTATTGTGGGTATCTTTAAATAAAATTCCCATTTCCAGGTAAAAATACTTTTTTGTATTACATACTGAAGTACACTAAAGTACAGTGGAATTATTAGGAGACAAGCAGTAAATGTGCATAAACAGCTTATTGTTTTCTACCATTTCTCATAAATATTCTTCTGCAATATCTCCTTCTCGCCAGGTCACTTGTGGAGAAAAGCTCTCACTCCCCCAGACAGCACAGGCTGCAGGGGGAGTTTCCTGATTCTGTTTATAAATCTCACCACGTTGTGAATCTTTCTCAAGAAAATGTCACATGAGTGTTATTTTCTCACATTATACAATGTCCAAGGGGGAAAGCAGGAACAACAACAGTTACATTTTGTGGGTTGTTTGGATGAAACAATTTTACAAGGACAGCAGGTTAAAGGTGTGGACACTGCTTTTAAAAGTAAAATATAACAAATAGATTGACTCAAAAAAACAAGGAAAACACAGCACTCCAAGTGTGTCACGGAAACAAACTTATAGTTAGCATTCAGACTTACGACAAAAACAGAAATGTGGGTGTGGCTTGTTCTTTTGCAGAAACGTGTCACAACATACACAATCATTTAGGATGATTATTATTATTGTTATTATTTATGTTGTTTAGCAAATTTAAGTAGTCTTTTTTCAACAAACCTGGATAATGGACATTTTAATGCTCTGGTTCTGTAACACTCTTATATTCGGATGCTCACTGTGGGAAAAATGCGGGGGAAAAAACATACTTGTTTCCTCATACTTGAAGTTTGAGTGTGTGCTTGTAGATTTTTTTAATTGGTTTGGATTATATCTGATTTTATTTTCAAAAAGATATTTATTAAGCACACATAAGACTCTTTCACAGCTTGATATTACAATCATTAAAATAGTTTTTCTGCAGCAAGGACTTGGCAACTAGTCAGGGTTAAAGGAAAGCTGAATAGAGCAAAGAACAGAGATCCCCTTAATAAATACCTGTTCCACAGCACTCAGGGCCTCTGCCTGGGCCGAGGGTTCATCATTAAAGGAACATCTCTGGACCCCATCTAACCTGACTCAGCCTGAGAGGATTTGTCTTGAGAAATGGCAGAAAATCCCCAAAATCCAGGTGTACAAATCTTGTTGCTCATATATTCATATCGCAAAAAACTCGATGCTGTAATTGCAGCCAAACAAGCAATCTTTTTATTTTGAATAAATTTTCAAACACAGTGAATCATTGTGAAGACTTTCCACATGCACTGTACACACAGTGTTAAGTAACATTCCATCTTGTCACAAAGAACATTCCAGCATGACACTTAAGAAGATGAAAAGGAAAATAAACTCACTGCTCGGAAGATGCAAAAAGTCCTGTCAAAAAAATTCTTATTAAAAACGTATTCAAATAACTGCAATTATCTAAAAGGAAAACAAGTCATGCATCTAGGGTGTAAAAGTGACTGTGGAGGGTCTCAGGAACATTTTGTTTACATTTTGACCATTATCAGGGCAATTTATGGTGATGGAATTTGCAGGCGATACCTCTCAACTATGTGTCTGCTTTTCCTGACAACACACCTTCTGCCTTGAATTACCACCTGATCAGATTTTCCAAAAAAATGTCACTTCTCCTAGTCATACTGAGATTCTGAATGGTTTGCAGGTAGAGGATCCATGATTCTGACAGAAAGCCATCAAACTGGAAGGACTGGGGACTTTTCGGGCTAACACTACAAACAATGTAATATATAAAAACCACTCAAATCTGTCTGAACAAATTTTATTTAAAGTTATGTTTAAATTTAATCTGATCTTCTGTAATGTAACTGCAATTTTTCTCAACAATGCATCAATGGATCATCACTTGACATCAAACATGGTTGGTCCAGAATCTGCTACCACATGTGATGTCAAAGTCGGGCTTTATTTCAACAGTGACAGTAATCATGACCACGGGTCAAAGTCATAGTGTTAGCTGCAGCAGCTTTGCCCCTTTGCTGCCCATTTGTCAATCTATTTTATTATTTTGATTATTTTGATTTTTGAATTTCTCCATTTTTTCGTGTTCAATATTTACACATTGTGAGTAAAAGTAGTAAGGGTTAAGTCCAAAAAGTGCAGCCAAGTTCACCCAGGTCCCCTGTGGAGACCACCTCTCACTAAGCAAGGGTGTAGGGAGGAGTGCAGGAACAAAAAGGTTTGACCAGATATAATGGTGAATTGAAACAGGACAGTGGATTATGGATATTGATTTTAAAGGGCAGTATTGGTTTGGTTGAGTTCCACTTGTGGACAGAGATATTTATGGACTTGGATACTTTATATAATTTATATAAAAACTCTCACCGCTGCGGCCCGGGTTCGATCCCCGGTCAGGCATCCAACCCCAGCCAATAGGGTTGCACAAGCCTTAGTGCCGGTCCCAAGCCCGGATAAATGGGGAGGGTTGGGTTAGGAAGGGCATCCTGCGTAAAAACATGTGCCAAATACAACATGCGGATGATCCGCTGTGGCGCCCCCTAATGGGAGAAGCCGAAAGAAAGTTTTAAATAAATATACGACATTTGCGACATGCAGAACACCACCTTCAAACATCACAATGAATGCACGTCCAATTTGTCTCAAGAAATAATGGCTGGTTGAGGTGAGGTCTAATGGGGACTTTTTGTACAGTCACTGACAAGACATGTGTTTGCAGATTCGAAGCTCTGTGTTATTAACTCTATCTGGTCCTAAAGGTTTAAAGAGTTTCTTCATAAAACAGCCTTCAAATATAGATTTATTCTTTATTTTGACTGTTCACTGCTTGACTCTGTGTAATACAATTCTTTCTCTCTCTTAATTACAGAAACACTGCATGGACACCAAGGGTTAAACTTTAATGGAATTACTGCAGATTACACAACTGATGAATTATGATCCTATTAGTGGTAATGATGGAATTAAAAAAATGTTAAAACTTCTTACAGGAAACCTGTTGAAAATTTGCCAAAACAGTAATGGATCAGTATAAAAGAGATGCAATTGTTGCTGTAAATTAGTTTACAGTTGAATGTTCTGACTTCTGTACACTAGAGTTTACACAGGTGAGCATCGCAACACTGCGGGTTTTACTGGTGGTTTGGGAAAATAATTACTGTTAACATTTATGCTTTTATATGTAACTGGAATAACAGAAACTAGTAATGTTCTACTGCATTTTAAATAATGTATTCTTCTCCTGCTTCTTCTTCTTCATTTTTATTATTATTAATATTATTATTGTTATTGTTATTATTATTCCAGAATAAAGTCATGCTGCTGTTGCTGTTGGTAGCAGTGACCTCGCTGGTCCACTCAGCTCCTCTCACAACTGTGTCTCTGCCGCTGGATTGTGAAGATGTTTACATCCTGATGAAAAGCTCAGATGAAAACGCCACTATTCCAGATGGAGTCTACACCATTTACCCAGCAGGGCCTGGAAACCCTGTGCAGGTGTTCTGTGACATGGGCTGTGAGGAAGATGACAACCATCACGATGGAAGATGGACTGTGAGTGAGAACATGAATGTGTTTGAAGCTGTTTGAGAAAACTGTAATAGTAGTTTAATGTGAAGTAACACTTTGATTCAGCGTTACTGAAATTTCCTTTTTATTGATTTGTTTTGATGTGAACACCATGCTGTATTTTCCTCTAATCAGGTGATTCAGAGAAGAATTGATGGCAATGTGAGTTTCTACCAGCCGTGGAAAGATTATAAGGATGGATTTGGTGATGCCAGTGGTGAATATTGGCTCGGTGAGAGAAACTGTGGAGTTTTTCAATAGTAGAAACATAGAGATGTCATCATTACTTCCTAATGCAGGACCTGTGAAATCTTCCATCACGTTTCTATCTGAATTATTCATCTTTTTATATTTTTACCTCATGATTTGGAATTATTTTGTGCATAAATTGAAGGTCTGGAGAACATCTACCTGATGACCAACACGGAGAAGTACCAGCTGAGAGTGGACATGGAGGATTTTGAGAGAGGCAGTGCCTATGCCCTCTACACTACTTTCTTCATCGGCTCAGAGTCCAACAGTTACAGGCTGAATATCGGTGGCTACATAAGTGGAGGAGCAGGTGAGCAGATCAGTAACCACCATTTCCAAGTAAATGTAAAGTGTAATAAATGCATCGGTGTCCACATTATTTAGTATCTCATGATTGTTAAGCTCTGAACTTCAGAACAAAACAGTATAAACCCTGAGGCCTAAACTATATGCAGAGAACTTAAGCTGAAGCTCAGGAAATCCACATAAGCAGGTTTTTTTTCATTCCTGTAACAGAAGGTTGGATTCACTTGCGCTTCACATTGTCCTTTTTTTGTCTTTTTCAGGTGATTCTTTGTCCTATGTGAATGGGAGACCTTTTTCAACCTTTGACAAAGACTCAACTGGATTCTGTGCAGACACTAATGGTGGAGGATTCTGGTACAACTATTACTACTGGTACGAATACTACTACTATTACAACTATGGGTATTGCCACATTGCCAACCCCAATGGCCTGTACAAATCAAAGAATGTTAATGCAATGAACACGGGGATTGTTTGGCAAAGCTGGAAGGGTGGCTACTACTCTCTGAAGAGCATCGTTATGAAGGTCAGAAGAATTGGTCTGGGAGATATTTAAAATCTTTAACTTGCCAGACATTCATTCAGAGGAGAACAGAAATAAGTGTAATATTTTTGATTGCTCAAAAATGGCAACTCTACTGATCATGTGACCTTCTGTCTTTGGGTTTATCCTGTGGTACAATATATCTGTATATCTTTAATGTTCCGTTTTCAATGCAAATTATGACCTTTGTAATGGAAATATGTGTAACTACATTAATAAAGTTAACATGAATAATCTTTTTTTTCAAATGATTTCTATATGATTAATAATCTTTCATTTCATCTGTAAATCCTTTGTATAAGGAATGAAATAAACTTCTGAGTCTGAGTTCAACACACCTTCCCTGTTATTCCCTTTTTGTTTCTTGAATCATTCATAATTCTTTCTAATAATATGGATTTAAATAATATACATTTCTATATGTAGATTAAAAACGTTTTATTAACCAAACTCCCCTCAGAGTGCTTATAACAAGGTCCCTCCCCAGCAGTCTGTCCCCGGTGGGCTCACTGTCTTTATTGAAAGCCCAAGGCAGGCTTGGACCATCCTGTGGGTTAAGGATAGGCTTGCTATCCTTGCGATTCCTACAACAAGGTATGGGAGGTTGTGTCTTCTTTTTCTGGCTGAAATGGGACATGGAAGGCACCTCACCAACCTCTGGCATGGAAACAGCCTGGGTTTTAAGCATTGTTATTAAGATTAAAAAAAAAAAAAGGTGTGGAGGATATAAAAAAATCTTGCAAAACTTCTGTTGAATAGATCTTCAGTTTTATTGTCTCTCTCTATTGTTCTCAAGTCTTAACTCTATTAGTTTTCCTCATTAAAGAAATATGTGAACAGTGGCTTCTTTAATGAATAGATTATTTCTTGTAATTATGATTATAATCTTTCATTTCCTTTGTACCTCTTAGAAAGAATGACAAATATGATTGTTTTTAAGAAATATAATAAATAAATTTTTTAATGAAATAACATTCTTTATTTTTGTAACAAAACACCGTCTCTGTTGATTATTTTATTTCCTGTGTTATCTAAAGTTTTATAAATGAGATAAAATAAGAAACTGAGACACACGCTGAACCATTATTAAAAAGCAATATAAAAAGTGTGATTTCACTCTGCTTAAATTCCTCTTCCTCTTCTTCTTCTTCTTCTTTCGGCTTCTACCATTAGGAGGCGCCACAGCGGATCATCCGTCTCAATACCCCCCTGTCCTCTACATCTGTCTCTTTTACACCGACTACCTGCATGTCTTCCTCCTCCTTGGTCTTCCTCTTTTCCTCCTTCCTGGTGGCTCCATCCTCAGCATTCTCCTACTGATATACCCCATGTCCCTCCTCTGCACATGTCCAAACCATCTCAATCTCACCTCCCTCACCTTGTGTCCAAAACGTCCTGCATGCGCTGTCCCTCTAATAAAAATTTCTAATCCTGTCCATCGTCGTCACTCCCAACGTACATCTCAACATCTTCAGCTCTGCTACCTCCAGCTCCACCTCCTGTCTTTTACTCAATGCCACTGTCTCTAATCCATACAACATCTCAGGTCTCACCACAGTCCTATAAACTTTCCCTTTCACTCTCACAGATACTCTTCTATCACTAATCACTCCTGCTGTCACTCTTCTCCACCCACTCCACCCTGCCTGCACTCTTTTCTTCACTTCTCTAACACACTCTCCATTGCTTTGCACTGTTGACCCCAGGTACCTGAACTCCTCCACCTTCTCCACCTCTTCTCCCTGCAACCACACCCCTCCACTGCTCTCTCTCTTATTTACACATATGTACTCTGTCTTACTCCTACTGACTTTCATTTCCCTTCTCTCCAGCACGTACCTCCACCTCTCCAGGATCTTCTCCACCTGCTCACTACTCTCACAACAAATCACAATATCATCCACAAACATCATAGTCCAGGGAGACTCCTGTCTGACCTCGTCCTTCAACCTGTCCATCACCACTGCAAACAGGAAAGGGCTCAGAGCCAATCCTTGATGCAGTCCAACCTTCACCTTGAACCAGTCTGTCATTCCTACTGCACACTTCACTGCTGTCACACTGTCCTCAAACATGTCCTGCATCACCCTCACATACTTCTCTGACACACCAGACTTCCTCATACAATACCACAACTTCTATCTCCAACCTGTTGTATGCTTTCTATAAATCGATTAACACACAATGCAGTTCCTTCTGATCTTCTCTTTACTTCTCCATCAAAATTCTCAAAGCAAATAAGGCATCTGTGGTGCTCTTCCTCAGCATGAAACCATACTGTTGCTCACAGATGGTCACCTCTTCTCTCAGCCTGGCTTCCACTACTCTTTCCTATAACTTCATGGTGTGACTGATCAACTTAATTCCCCTGTAGTTACTGCAGGTCTGCACATCTTGCTTAAAGATCAGTACCAGCACACTCCTTCTCCATTCCTCAGGCATCTTCTCACATTTCAGAATCTTGTTGAACACCCTGGTTAAAAACTCCACTTCCATCTCTCCTAAACATCTCCATGCTTCTACCGGTATGTCATCTTCTCCAACCGACTTTCCACTCTTCATCCTCTTAATCGCTGCTCTCACTTCCTCCTTACTAATCCTATCTACATCCTGCTTCACCATCTCGACACATCCAACCTTCTCTCAATCTAATTTTTTTGTTCATCAGCTGCTCAAAATCCTCCGTCCATCTTCTCAATACACTCTCCTCACTAGTCAACACATTTCCCTCTCCATCCTTTATTGCTCCTTTATATAACTAATTGGCATTTATTTATACGCCTGTGAAATCCAACTTCAAACTTGAACACAACATTTACAGCAACAGCAACCTGAGCTAAAGGTTTTACCGTCAGCGATCAACAAATACAAACAAAATGTTAATTACCATTTAATGTTGTTCCAAAAAATGTAGGTGTGGCTGCATATCAGTCTTTAATCACCACAAACAAAATAAATAAGAAACTGATCTCACGTGTTACTGATCGAGGATGGAAAATTACCTGTCAAACACCCAGACACAAGTTTCTAATTAATGATCTATGGACATTCCAAAATCAAAATCTAACATGTTTCTCATTCCTCCTTCAGATGAAAGCATATAAAACACCAGGCCTTTCAGCAATTCATCACCAGATACAGCTCTCAGAGAGCTATGATTTACACTTACTAATCTGTTTTTGTTTCTCATTGTGCTCTTGCCATGCTAACACTTCTCCCGATGTGCCTCGGATCCACTTCCTTATTTGTAGGCTTGCTGGCCTTCTGCTTCACTCAGCCCAACCTCTCAGTCTCTAGTGGTTCATACAGGGAGTGCAGAATTATTAGGCAAGTTGTATTTTTGAGGATTAATTTTATTTGAGGATTTAATTTGAACAACAACCATGTTCTCAATGAACACAAAAAACTCATTAATATCAAAGCTGAATATTTTTGGAAGTAGTTTTTAGTTTTAGCTATTTTAGGGGGATATCTGTGTGTGCAGGTGACTATTACTGTGCATAATTATTAGGCAACTTAACAAAAAACAAATTTATACCCATTTCAATTATTTATTTTTACCAGTGAAACCAATATAACATCTCAACATTCACAAATATACATTTCTGACATTCAAAAACCAAACAAAAACAAATCAGTGACCAATATAGCCACCTTTCTTTGCAAGGACACTCAAAAGCCTGCCATCCATGGATTCTGTCGGTGTTTTGATCTGTTCACCATCAACATTGCGTGCAGCAGCAACCACAGCCTCCCAGACACTGTTCAGAGAGGTGTACTGTTTTCCCTCCTTGTAAATCGCACATTTGATGATGGACCACAGGTTCTCAATGGGGTTCAGATCAGGTGAACAAGGAGGCCATATCATTAGATTTTCTTCTTTTATACCCTTTCTTGCCAGCCACGCTGTGGAGTACTTGGATGTGTGTGATGGAGCATTGTCCTGCATGAAAATCATGTTTTTCTTGAAGGATGCAGACTTCTTCCTGTACCACTGCTTGAAGAAGGTGTCTTCCAGAAACTGGCAGTAGGACTGGGAGTTCAGCTTGACTCCATCCTCAACCCGAAAAGGCCCCACAAGCTCATCTTTGATGATACCAGCCCAAACCAGTACTCCACCTCCACCTTGCTGGCGTCTGAGTCGGACTGGAGCTCTCTGCCCTTTACCAATCCAGCCACGGGCCCATCCATCTGGCCCATCAAGACTCACTCTCATTTCATCAGTCCATAAAACCTTAGAAAAATCAGTCTTGAGATATTTCTTGGCCCAGTCTTGACGTTTCAGCTTGTGTGTCTTGTTCAGTGGTGGTCGACTTTCTGGCTTTCTTACCTTGGCCATGTCTCTGAGTATTGCACACCTTGTGCTTTTGGGCACTCCAGTGATGTTGCAGCTCTGAAATATGGCCAAACTGGTGGCAAGTGGCATCTTGGCAGCTGCACGCTTGACTTTTCTCAGTTCACGGGCAGTTATTTTGCGCCTTGGTTTTTCCACACGCTTCTTGCGACCCTGTTGACTATTTTGAATGAAGCGCTTGATTGTTCGATGATCACGCTTCAGAAGCTTGGCTATTTTAAGACTGCTGCATCCCTCTGCAATATATCTCACTATTTTTGACTTTTCTGAGCCTGTCAAGTCCTTCTTTTGACCCATTTTGCCAAAGGAAAGGAAGTTGCCTAATAATTATGCACACCTGATATAGGGTGTTGATGTCATTAGACCACACCCCTTCTTATTACAGAGATGCACATCGCCCAATATGCTTAATTGGTAGTAGGCTTTCCAGCCTATACAGCTTGGAGTAAGACAACATGCATAACGAGGATGATGTGGTCAAAATACTCATTTGCCTAATAATTCTGCACTCCCTGTATGTCCTAGTGATCAGAAGTAAGAACTGACGGCCATCGGTAGAACTTATTCTTCTACAAAGTTGAAGAGGGGGAATAGTCTAAGTAAGTCCGTGGATGACCTCCGTCGCACTTCATACCTTCCTGTGCCGCCTCTTCGGACATTCTCCACATTGCAGGAAGTGTCGGGAGAAGCAGCGAGGGACTGAACAGCAACCTCTTCTTAAGAAAAGCGCAGCCAGTGACCGGTATGGCTGCCATCGCTCTCCGAGAACCACAGTACATGCGTTTGCGAAATCCATCTGATGAGCAATACACCAATTCACATGTGTAATTATACTTATTAGTTATTAAGTATAAAAGAGGGGATTGTGGAAAAGTATTTTGTAATAGCCTCTGTAAACTGCCTTATCTTGACCTCGCATATTCTGACTTAGATGTTTTTGTCTTTGCTGACGTGTACATTTTGTGCTATCGCTTGACATGATGATAGAAGACCAAGGGCGATAGTTAAGTTAGAACATAGCTATAAGCACATCATGTTCCTTTTCTTACGCACATATCTTCTTATGCACATATGTTTCCTGTAGATGCCTGCGCTGACCCCTATCTCTATCTGTGTCACAATGACCTCCCCCGCCTTTCTTACACACTATGGCTTGGACTGATGTGTACATATACCCTGCCTTTCAGCTCAGTTCTTTGAGCAGTTGTATTGAATAAACCAGACTTGATTTTAATCGCGTGGGTTGTTCTTTCATTGCTCCGGAGCGCTCCTAAGGCCTTGCAGAGAAGAGACACAGACTGGAGGGCAGGGGATCTTTCTTACACATCTTCTCACCTTCCACAATCTTGTTAAAAATCTGGTCAAAAACTCCACTGCATCTCTCCTAAACATCTCCATGCTTCTACTGGTATGTCATCTGGTTCAACCGACTTTCCACTCTTCATCCTCTTAATCGCTGCTCTCACTTTCTCCTTACTTATCCTATCTACATTCTGCTGCACATCTTCACACCATCCAACCTTCTCTCTCTCTGTCTCTCATATATATATATAATCCCCTACCTGAGTACTGTTTATTACATTGATATTATTTATATCATCATTATTTATTTATATCATATTAAACTGTACATATGTAAATATTTTACACTGCTACCAATGAACTCCTGGTAAGATGCTAACTGCATTTTATTGCCTTGTACCGTAACTCATGCAATGACAAAGTTGAACTAATCTAATTTAATCTAAGATAATCTAAGATAATCTAATCTAATCTAATCTAATCAAACCAAACATTATAAAAATGCCCCCCCTGATAATTTTTGTGTACTTAAATCCAGTTACCTAAGAATTCAGTACAAAACCTATTTTTAAATTTTTGTAAATAATAATAATAATAATTATTATTATTGGGTTTGTTTTTCATTCCTCAGTAATTTCCACTTTAAACCCCAGAAAAATGACCTTTATATAAGTCTTACAGGACCAGTCCAATTAGCAGTCTAATGAGTTCAAATCTAGAGTGCCTAAGAATGAAATGGATATAAATTACAAATTAATTTGAAATAAAATAATGCATATGAGTGAAGTAATAGAGTGAAGAATATACAGTTTGTGTCACTGCTCAGATGTTCCACTGTCAGGTTAATGTTATCGGCTTAGTATTTTACTCTTAAATTAGGGGTCACTGTTTAAATTTATATAATAAAAACTTTTGCCACAAAGGCTATTTTGCTTAAGAAAAGGGATCTGCTGAGTCTATAGTTGCCAGATTGTTCTTTGATGTTCACAGAGTTAGGAGATCCAGAAGCATAAATCAGACACTGCATTCAGTTAATTTGTTATTAAGATCAGGGGTTGATGGGGTGAGTGTAGGGGGATGGGGGAGTGAGATGTGAAATTAGTCTGAAGTGAGAATCGAATTCATAGCTCCAGTGGGAGAGTCATGTGAGTTATTCCCATAAACAGAAGCACTCAATGTACAGGGAGTGCAGAATTATTAGGCAAATGAGTATTTTGACCACATCATCCTCGTTATGCATGTTGTCTTACTCCAAGCTGTATAGGCTGGAAAGCCTACTACCAATTAAGCATATTAGGTGATGTGCATCTCTGTAATGAGAAGGGGTGTGGTCTAATGACATCAACACCCTATATCAGGTGTGCATAATTATTAGGCAACTTCCTTTCCTTTGGCAAAATGGGTCAAAAGAAGGACTTGACAGGCTCAGAAAAGTCAAAAATAGTGAGATATATTGCAGAGGGATGCAGCAGTCTTAAAATAGCCAAGCTTCTGAAGCGTGATCATCGAACAATCAAGCGTTTCATTCAAAATAGTCAACAGGGTCGCAAGAAGCGTGTGGAAAAACCAAGGCGCAAAATAACTGCCCGTGAACTGAGAAAAGTCAAGCGTGCAGCTGCCAATTGCCACCAGTTTGGCCATATTTCAGAGCTGCAACATCACTAAGTAAGTTTCTTTCGGCTTCTCCCGTTAGGGGTCGCCCACAGCGGATCCTCCGCACGTTTGATTTGGCACATGTTTTTACGCTGGATGCCCTTCCTAACGCAACCCTCCCCAATTTATCTGGGTTCGGGACCGGCACTGAGAGTGGCTGGGGATGGTCCCCTGACCCGGGAATCGAACCCGGGTCGCAGCGGTGGGAGCGCTGTTGATGTCTGCCGCGAGGACGCAGGCGCGGGTAAATGCGAATAGTTTACCAGCCTGTGCAGAAGAAAAAGGAAGAGAGAAAGACTCAAGGACAGTGTTAGGCAGGCGACAGACAGCATAACCACAAAGATAAACACCATCACTAGGTTTAGAGCAGGAGCCATCAACAAAGAGAACATCGCCTATCTGTAGGGGAACAGAGGATAGGTCAGGGCGAATACTGGTGTCATTGACCATTTTGGTGAGGCAATCATGTTTGGAGCCCCCAGACAGTCATCCCGTGCGTTAAGCAGGCGCTGTAGGGTGTGAGCTACAGTGTCATGGGAAGATGATGGACGTATAGTTAACTGCTCAGTGGCCAACAAATCAGTCTCATACCCTGAACGACGTTGGGAAGACATGTGCTGTGTGTTTAGATTGTGTAAAATCTGTGTTACCTGATGTGAGGTGTGCAGAATCAGAGGATGAGATAGAACGATCTTTTCAGCATCAGTTACCCTCAGAGCACAGGAGGCACGAAGACAGGCCGGCAAACCCTGAGCCACGGAGTCAAGGGATTTTGAAAGAAACGCACAAGGTCGCATGCCTCCCCAATGTTCCTGAGCCAACACCCCAGATGCTGTTCCTGGTTGAGTTGCCACGTACAGGTGGAACGGAAGGCTGTAGTTAGGCAGTCCCAGTGTGGGAGCCATACACAGGGCTCGTTTCAAGGCCCCGAAGGCGGCCAGCATTTCCGGATTCTATGTCAAGGGCACGGTTGAGGGATCAGAGTGCTTCACTGCAGTGCGCAGACACTTGTTATACAAAGAGCAGTCTGGAATCCACTGACGGCAGTAGTTAATAAGGCCGAGGAAAGCCTGTTTAGCAGTGCCTGTTTAGTGGCAGGCCGCTGAGTGTCCATGATGACTTGTATTCGTTCAGCAGTCAGTCTCCTGGAACCCGGAGAGAGTTCATAGCCCAGGTACCGGACAGTGTTCTGGCGGAACTGTAGTTTCGTCTTGGATACTTTGAAACCCTTTGCAGCCAGGTGCTTGAGTAGGGCCAGGGTGGCCGCCTGGCAGGTGTCATAGTCGGTAGCAGTTACCAGGAGATCATCAGATAAATAAGGTGGAGGCAGAGGCTCGGCAGGGCGTTCTTGACCGTGGTTGCGAAGACCGCGTGGGAATCGATGTACCCCTGTGGCAACCTAGTCCATGTGTACTGCTGCCCCCTGTGTGTGAAGGCAAAGAGAGGCTGCGTCTCCTTCCCTACAGGAACACTGAAGAAAGCAGAACAGAGGTCAATCACAAAAAAGACTGTATGAGTACATGGAATTGAGGCTATGATGGAGGAGACATCGGGGACAATTGGTGCGATTGGAATAATCAGTTAGCTTATTTTTCGCAGATCTTGGGTGAATCTCCACGAGCCATCTGGTTTTGGAACAGGATTAACAGGTGTGTTGTATGGGCTGACGCATGGGGTGACAACGCCCTGTTGCAAAAGAGAATTCAAAATAGAGTCAATGGCAGTAGTTTTTTCAGGTGATAAAGGATATTGTTTAATAAACACAGGCGTCAAATGTTTAACCTTGGCCTCGTATTGAGGACACGAAACAAGAGACTAATGATATCTTTAAGAGCAGATGGTGAAGGCAGAGTAACCTGTACTCCTGAGGGTTTAGCTACCCATACACATGCTGCATTCCACGGGGGAGGATCGGGAAGCGTCCCAGCATCAGGACCAACATCATCAGGGTCACTGTCATCATCTGAGCTGTCGGAGCTAGAGTCGGAACTGGAATCACTAGATTCCTCTTCCTTGGGTTTCTTTTTTTAGCCCCTTCTTTGTTTTTTCTTAGCTGAGGTTTCTCCTGTGTCGGAAACCTTTATCGCGGCTAGCGATGGATACATAATAGCCACTGGAGGTGGTTTGGGGGTCGCGGTCAGGCAGTTTTGGAATACCATTCAATACTCTTTTTGGAGTGTATATGTTTTTGCATTCGTTCCAGATTTTCATCTAATACCATCGCCCATAACATTCCCGCATATAACCGAGATTCAATTGTGGATCTCCGAGGCCTTCATAAATCATGCGATACGCAAAGGCTAAAAATCCTGGGTTGAATGTACCCTCTCTGGGGTAAGGTGGAATCTGAGGGGTTGCCTCAGTCCAACCAGCTAAATTGTCAAGATAAGGAGTAACGAAGTATGTTAGACCACAACGTTGCATCTAAAAAGAAGGCGTCTCTCCAGGCTCAGGCTTAGGATACGAGTTTCCCATTTTAAAATACCAGCCCCAATACTTATCAGCAATACAGGCAAGAGACACAGAAAGAACATTTTTCCTTTTGTTTTACAGGGTGTTCTGCCCAGTAACTATAATACTGAGGTCCTCCTTCCTTTCAGGGGCTATACAGGAATACCCTAATCCTATACCGCCATCTTGACATACCCAAGATGGCGGCGCGAGCACATCGCGAGGCTCAGGGTCTCTCCAGAATCTGCAATTTTGCGGTATTTCTGTTGCTCATATCGGGTCTGTTCGTGCAGAACAGCTGTGCATATACATCGTACACCCGACGTGAGCTTTTGGATATTGGTTTATGACTCCCTGACAGTTTTATGGACAACCTTCATCTCCTTCCTGAGATCACCAGAGCACCCGAGGCAGCTCACTCTACACGGCCAGGCGGAAGTGCTCGCAGGCGGCGTCGGGATCGTAAACAAAGGCGGGGGAAGAACACCACACCGGCTCTCCTTACCCAGCATCTTCCTCGCTAATGTTCGGTCGCTGGTGAACAAAATGGAGGAGATTCGACTCAGCATCACACACAGCATGAAACTTCGGAACTGTAATGTCATGATTTTCACGAAACATGGCTACACAGCGGCATTCCGGACAACGCTATTCAGCTAGCGGGACGACACACACTCCGGGCGGATAGGACATTAGATGGCTCCGGTAAGACCAGAGGCGGTGGACTGTGCATTTATGTCAACAAAGCTTGGTGCACGAACTCTGTTATTGTCGAGAGTCATTGTTCAGCTAACCTGGAGTTTCTCATGGTTAAATGTAGACCGTTTTATCTACCGCGGGAGATCACTTCCACCATTATTACTGCTGCTTACATTCCCCCCGATGCTGATGCTAAGCTCGCTATGAAAGAACTTTATGCGGCCATCAGTAAACAACAGACTGTTCACCCGGAAGCTGCGTTTATTGTTGCGGGAGATTTTAATCACTCAAACTTAAAGGCAGTTTTTCCAAAATTTCATCAGCATGTTTCATGTCACACCAGAGGGAACAAAACTTTAGACCATGTATACACAAACATGGCTGGATCTTACGTTGCAACCCCCCTCCCCCACCTGGGGCAGTCAGATCACCTTTCTTTGTTTCTCACCCCTAAATATGCACCCCTCATCAACCGGGTAAAGCCATCAGTGAGAACCATCAAGGTGTGGCCCGCAGACGCAGATATCACACTTCAGGAAAGGTTTTTACACACAGACTGGAGTTCATTTGCTTCTCAGGCCACCAGTGACTCTCACATAGACATTGACTGCTACACCTCCTCTGTTCTGGATTACATCAGTTCCACCACAAACGGTGTGTCTCCAGTTTCAAGTTCCTGGGGATCCACATCTCGGCAGACCTGTCTTGGAACATCAACACCTCCAGCCTGGTCAAGAAGGCTCACCAGCGCCTCTTTTTCCTGAGGACACTTAAAAAAAATCAGCTCTCCTCGGATATCCTGGTGAACTTCTACCGCTGCGCAGTAGAAAGCATCCTGACCAGCTGTGTCACAGTCTGGTATGGGAGCTGCTCTGCTGCTGAGCGTAAGGCACTGCAGCGGGTGGTGAAAACTGCCCAGCGCATCACAGGGACTCCACTCCCAGCCATGGAGGACATCCAGAAGAAACGCTGTCTGCGTCGAGCTCGCAGCATTCTTAAGGACTCGTCTCATCCCGCTCACAGACTGTTCACTCTTCTGCCCTCTGGCAGGCGTTACAGGTGCCTCCGGACCAGGACCAGCAGACTAAAGAACAGCTTTTTTCCTAGAGCTGTCTCTCTAGTGAACTCTGACACTCACTGATACACTACTACATTCCCCCCACACCTCACACTCTTTGCTAATGGACTCTCTGAACAAAAACTTATGCTCACCAAGACACTGATTATCTCTCACCTTACACTTTGTTGTTGCACGGACTGTTACACAAATATGCTTATTTGCACAATATGCTTATTTGCACACTGCTCTTTTTTTTATTGCTGCTCACAATAAACCATCACCATTGTACATATACCCGTTCTCTGTTTACAGCTATAGCAATATTATTATGTTCACCGCTCACATCCTTCTGTAAATCTCTGTGTATAGTATAGGCATCTGTATAGCATGTTCATAATACATATATATATATATATATATATTCATCTGTATATTATTGTTCATAGTACATATATTCATCTGTAATTATATATATATTATAGTACATATATATACACTACTCTGTATATTGTGTTTTACATATAGTACATATTCATCGCTAAATTACTGTTTATAATC
The DNA here is from genome assembly GCA_024362625.1 of Silurus asotus. Classification (NCBI taxonomy): domain Eukaryota; kingdom Metazoa; phylum Chordata; class Actinopteri; order Siluriformes; family Siluridae; genus Silurus; species Silurus asotus. The sequence continues at coordinate 427,629 of MU551601.1, read as the reverse complement.
TTTATTTTATTGAACTATGTAAATTCATGTTAACTATATATCCTGCACTTGCTGTTATTGCACTCTGGTTAGACCCAAACTGCATTTCATTGCCTTGTACTTGTACATGTGTAATGACAATAAAGTTGAATCTAATCTAATCTAATCTAATCTAATACCAATACTGAGGTCTACCTTCCCCTGAGAGGAGATGTCCTAGTTCAAATACTGCCAACCAGGTAGTCAATCACACATGTCTTACCTGAACAAGTGTACAACCTGAACTTAACACACACTCATTACTTGTCTCAATCCATTTCACCACCATTTAATATTATTATTATTATTATTATTATTATTATTATTATTATTATTATTAATCCAGAAATAATGTCCACTGTTTGTGCCAAGTTTTAGTTAGTTTTCTAGTTGCTCATGTATATTTTCACAGTTAGGTTTAGAACAGGGTTTCCCAGGGGAGGAGTTCATAAAAATCTGTTAATAAATCAAATCAAATTTAAAACACAATTATGAATTATTTTCCATATTCAATATGAAATATTTGATTTAATTACCTGCATGTATTGTGACCATTAGCGACAGAACAGTGAGCATTCAAATGTGCTGTAAAATTATAGAAATAAAAAGTTGGTCGTAGAGGTTCAGCAAACAAAAAACTCGCTGCTTTAAAACTCTGTTCTACTGCTGCCATCTTCTGGTTATTTCTCTTGACACTGCTGTGGAAATAGATATTCCACAACATATGGGACCTTCATAGAATCCATAAACGATTTGATCACTCAGTAAAATTCATTGCTGACTTATGACTGACGATTTGAAGAGATGCTAACTTCTACTGACAACTCTGCTTACTAAGGTCAGCAGGACAGATGGCAGGGAAATCAAAAACCCTGTAGACAGGGGAAAGGACTCCACAGCGGGTCCATGGTTTGTTATTGGTTGATGCAAAGTAAATGTGCCAGTTGTGATCTCCAACAACGGACCTAAACTCCCTTGTGTGGGTGAAGTTTCTCCACTTAGATTTAGGTCCTACTGATTGCTGAAGCACAACCTTTGGGTGGGAACTATTATTGGACTTTGTTATTGCCTTGCCCCTTTGCTTAGTTTGCCTGTTATTAAAGCCTGTATTTTCCTTACCCGTGCTCACATCCTGCATTTGAGTCCTCACTCAGCATATTGAATCTGAGTCTCATGAGAGAGTAGCACAGCTGACGTAGATCTAAGATAAGACACCACCCTCTGTCCTTTTTGAGAACTATGGACTACCGGCTGTAGAACCTGGAATCTTGTTCTGATGGTGGGATCACCTTAATGGCCTCCTTCCCCAGGAGAGTGTTAACTTCCTATTCCATGACCAGAGCCTTCTGGCTACCCACCAGGATGAGAAGGATCCCGTGAAAAGTAGCTACAGTGTGCAGGACGCACTGAGACGGCTGGATCCCCAGAAAGTCCTGTGTCAGGACTTTTTCAACGAACACCACACAGGATCCCTCACAACGGGTTGCAACACTGCGTTTGAGTAGCGTGGGAGGTACTGTTCGAAATACCACCGCCTGTTTCTTATTCTCCTAAAACTTCTCGACCACCAAGCTTACGGAGTTGCCGAATAGGACAGAATAGGTTAGTGGGGCGTCCAGCTGTACGGCCCTTTCTCTATCAGACATATCTGACTGAGAGAGTCACAGGTGCCTTTCTGTGGATACCAGGGCAGCCATAGACTGGCCAATGGCCCTAGCAGCCTTTTTAGTGGCCCTGAGAGCTAGATCCGCCATGCGGCAGATCTCATCAAAATGGATGCCCGGGGACCTCCCATATCCAACTTATCCAGCAGATTAGCCTGATACTAACTAAAGCACCGCCATGGTGTGCAGGAACGCAACAACTTGACCTGCCGTAGCATAAGCTTTACCCACAAATGCCGACGCATTATGTTGGGGCTTCGTGGGTAGTGTTGGGGTCTTAAGGGAGGAGGCAATTCAGGGAGAGAGATAGCTGGCAAGCATCTCTTCAACTTGCGGCATCGCCTCATACACATGTTCTGGGGGTAAAGGGGCTGGCCGAAAAAGGCTTAACCTATGATCTGGACACCTTGGTCGGCAGGTCGGGAAAAAATGGAAGACCCCGATGCAGAGGTTGTGACACTTTCTGCTCATGAGCCGGCCAAGTTATATCGAGCTTGGCAACAGCACATGTTCCAACCTCCATAAACTCCTCCATGTCTGTATATTTCAGATGTGATTTACACGGCCACATAAAACAAAAACAAAACAAAAAGTGCAATGCAGAATAGAACAGGAATGCAGATGAACCAGAAATTGTCAGCTAACGTGTTGTACTGCTGTAAATGACATGGTGTAAAAATGTAAAATTCGTATTGTTCATATTTACATTTAAATAAAAGGTAAAAACTCAAAGTATTTAAGACCTAAGGGTCTACATACTGTAGATACCCTGGGATGTTTGTTAATGGAAAATCATTTTAAGTGCGACAAATTTATAATTATATGCCATGGTGATGATGGCATTTAAAAAATGTTCTCAAGCTCACACCTCCACCTCTGTCTCTTACAAAAAAAAAATGGATTTTTGCCAAAATGGTAACATAGCAATATACAAGACTCACGTGTTGTTAGTGAATCAGTGTACAGCCGACTCTCCAGAACACTGTACGTGAGAATTTGCAGAGGTGAGTACTATGAGAAATTAAATGGAGGGAAAAATTCAGACAAAATTTGCAATATGTATGTTTCAGAAATGTATTATTATTATTTTTATTATCAAATACTGAAATAAAAACTATTTGCCTGTAATTGATACATAACTTTGGTTGTAACCCTTTTTTCCTATAAATGATCATCAGAAATCTAGGCTTTTTTTAATCGATTTATTTTTTATTCTTTATCCCAATAAAGATATATTTATGTTTGTGGATTGTTTTATTTATGTCATTTCAAATGGCAAATTTTACTCAGTTAAGATAAATTCTTCTTCTCCCTCTTATCATTATTATTATTTCAGAATAAAGCCATGCTGGTGTTGCTGATGGTAGCAGTGACCTCGCTGGTCCACTCAGCTCCTCTCACTAACGTGTCCCTGCCGCTGGACTGTGAAGATGTTTACATCCTAAAGACAAGCGCAGTGAAGAACGTCTCTGTCCCCAGTGGAGTCTACACCATTTACCCAGCAGGTCTAAATAAACCTCTGGAGGTGTACTGCGATATGGGCTGTGTGAAACTCGATGGCCATCAGAAGGCGAAATGGACTGTGAGTGAGAACATTAAACATGTTTCAGGTTGATTTATTTAAGGTAACAGTTCCTCTGTTTTTAGCTTACCTAAGATGTTTTTACAATGTTGTGTTTTGATGTGTTCTACGCTATATAACACACCAATCAGGTGATTCAGAGGAGAATCGACGGCAATCTGAGTTTCTACCGGTCATGGGAGCAGTATAAACATGGATTTGGTGATGCCAGCAGTGAATATTGGCTAGGTGAGAAAACACTGAGGAATTTTACAATTGCATTCACAGCTTGAACTTGTTTCATAAATAATCAAACTCTTATAATGTAACTCTTTATACACACATTATTCCTCAGCTTAGAGAATAGTGCTTGTAGCATGAAACAGTTCAAATGCAATCATGCTCGTGAAACATTTTGACATCAGGCCTTCAAAAACCAGCAGTATTCAGGTAATCCAAAAACATGAAGGTAGGAGTAATGCTAGCACAAAACAAATGGCTCAGCAAGTCAGAACTCAAAACACTGCACATGCAATAAGGACAGGAGACCATTAAAAGTTCCATTAGATTCTGTAGTGGGCAGATCTTATAAGGCCTCAGCCTCAGAGTGGAACATGATGTCGGAGGCTGCACCAATGATATCTGTTGTAAAAAAGAGCAAGACTGTTATGGATTCCACCCTGGTATCTTCTGGAATGAACTCTGCAAGCGCGACAGAGCTTTTATTCCCCAGAAAAATGTATGCGTAACGCACAGAGGTCTGATACCTCTGATTTTAGATCCTGTAGATGTTTTCACATGCCTTGAAATATTATTATGTTCCTTACCTAGAGCATCGTAATAGCAAAACTCACCTTCCTGGCAAAAACAGTGAAAGATGCTATTTTACTTGTCACATGTACATTACAGCTCACAGAAACGCTTTCTTCACATATTCCCCATTATATTTGGAGCTGGGGGTCAGAGCTCATGATCAGCCAGGATACAGTGCCCCTGGAGCACTGAGGGTTAAGGGCCTTGCTCAGGGGCCCCTAAGAGTACCAGCATGAATCCCCTGTACTACCACTTTCTAAGCTATTTCTAGAATTGAAGAATAAAAAATATATTTATGTACAAAACTATTTTTAAAACACATTTCAGGTCTGGAGAACATCTTCCTAATGACCAACAGATATAGATATCAGCTGAGAGTGGACATGGAGGACTTTGAGAGAGGCAGTGCCTACGCCCAGTACACTTCGTTCTTCATCAATGCAGAGTCCAGCAATTACAGACTGAATATCAATGGCTACATCAACGGTGGAGCAGGTGAGCAGGTCAATAAACACTTTCTAAAACTAAAATTATACACATTAGTATTCAGTTCTCAGGAGTAACTAAAAGCTTTTCAGCTCTGTTCAGCAGTTACAGGAGAAACATCATGTCCCTGTCATGTGTACAGTATTGCACTAGCATATCAGTGGGTCTTTCCGGTCAGGTGACTGATTCATACATTTAAGAACATTTCATTGCTTTGTCTTAAAAATCTTTTTGGTTTTGCAGCAGAATGTAAAACTTGATAGACTTTAGAATTCATCCTGCTCCTTCTATCAGCAATGACATCATCACTACACACCAGTGACCCATTTAAATTGGAACCCATACTTGTCCATTCCACAGATGATGTGGTGCACTTTGGATCATGACCCATTTCTTTTCTTTTCCTTCTTACTTTTTTGTCTTCCTATATTTTTTTAAACGACATGAATCTTGGTTTCCTTTTACCAAATAAATTTGTTCCAGACTGATCAGAAAACAATGTTTTCATCTGGACTTTCATTTCCTAGGTGCTAACAGTGTTCTCTTGATTGTTCTCTTGATTGACTATGACTCTCTGATTGTCTTGAGCATATTTTCACAACTTGACTAGATCTTGTGAAGAGGTTGTTTTTCATCATAAAATCGATGTAATCAGCCGTTTGGTTGGCGACGATTCGCTGACAATTCAGATGTTTCAGCATGTTTTTCTTCAACATAGGATTTGAAATCAATTTTATTTGTAACAATGGACATTTTCATAGCAGTTTTTACACAAAGTTTGATTTGCTTGTCTTCATTTTTGAATTTTTTTTTCAGGTGATTCTTTGACTTTTGTGAATGGCCGTGATTTTGCAACCTTCGACAAAGAAGCAGTAGGAAACTGTGCCGAGGTTTACGGTGGAGGATTCTGGTACTACTGGTGGCCATGTCACTATGCAAACCCTAATGGTCTGTATAAACATGGGAATGTGGGCACTGAGTACACAGGGATCATGTGGCAGACCTGGAAAGGTTACTACTATTCTCTAAAGACCGTTGTGATGAAGATCAGAAAAGTGAACTTGAAAGATCTTGAAAATCTTTAAGCTTTCTAGACCTTTAAATCTAGAAGTGTAGACCAGAGAGAAATAAGTGTAGCATCTCTGATTGCTCTGAAATGGAAAACTATTATGCAATAAATCTTATCTTTTGACATAATGTCTGCAATGTTCTTCATTCTCAACTCTATCGCTTTTCTTTGTAAGAAATTAGGTGTAAAATATAAACGCATTTAATTAAATCTTGCTTTTAGCATTTTTTTTTTAATCCAAAATGCTTACGATTAAAATTTATTTAAATGACACACTAAAAACGGTGATGGTGCACCAGGTATTTACACATTTAAGTGTTGCATCCAGACTCAATTCCTTATTGCTCGATTATTATCCATAAACCCAACAATTACTTTCATCAGTATGCACATGACACACAGCTGCACATGTTACATTGTATTCTTAGTAAGTGATGAACCAGTGTTTATTGACTCATTGTTTAATGGAGGAGTTGGAGTTGAATCTATAATGAACTCAGATGTTGGTCTCATTTATTGCTCAGGAGCTCCTGGATCCACAACTCCAACTGACTGTAGAAGACTATATAAAGGACATGACTGATGATTTCATGATATTTCTCACTCTTTGTAATGTTTTTAATAATTTATTATCACACGCTTGGTGTCACCTAAATGAGGATGAGGTTCCTCTTTAAGTCTGGTTCCTCTCAAGGATTCCTTCTCATAACATCTGAGGGAGTTTCAATTCAAATTATTTTTTTGTTCTATAATTCTAACACTCTGGAAAGCCGCTTCGAGACAATGTCCGTTGTGAAAAGCGCCATAGAAATTGAATTGTATAAAAAGAGATGAAGCACTGGAAGTCTCCGAAGGTTCTTGGTATTATTGTAGATGTGCAAATTTAAGGAAAACACTTATTTTAAGAACTAAAAAATATTAAAACACATCAGATTGAAGATTTTCAACAGTGATGTCTACAAGAAAAACATACCAGCGCATGTTATATCTGTGTGAAGAATCCTCTCTTTTAAATGTTATACTAAATTGTGATGTGATCGTGCAACTCTAGACCTTTTATATGTTTCTTTGTGAGTAAAATAAAGGCAGAAAAACACAAACCTGGACATGGAACATCCGAGCAGCTGATATGTTCTTATTTGTTCTTGTGGACCAAGTTTTAAAGTATTGAATTTGTTATATCGTTCATCCGAATGAGATAAAACTATGCACTTTCAGCTCCTGTTTATGACTGATGCGATTTGGAGCAACTTGGAAGCAGAATTGAAATAAAATCCTTATCAATAAACACACATTCTACCGGTGGTTCACTTGGTCACAGACTGAAGTGAAAGGTTCTATAACCTGAATATTTGTATAATTAAGTCATTAACATTCATCATGTAATTAAATCTTCAGTGTTTTGTATTCATGTAAAATAGCCTTCAATATCAGAACATTTATAGCAATCGATTTTTAAGCTGCAGGACGTCTTTGGATGCTAAGATCTGCTTTACATGGGTTATACTGGAAGGAATCTCCACAAGCACACTCCTAAATCTAGTGGAACATCTTCCCTGAAAAGTGGACCTCATTAGTAAATGAGAGCTATGGAATGGAATGTTCAAAAAGAGAAACACATCAATTTTATGGTGTCCATACATTTTTGGCCAAAAAAGGTATGTGGCGAACAGTTTGGAGAAGATATGTAGTTGGAGAGATCAGGTTTCACAGTACTTAAGGCCATATGGTGTCATTTAAATTACTGACCTTTTATATTTCCAAACATTACTTTCCACAAAAAATAAAAAATCTATTTGAGAAGAAAGCAAGATCTAAGTCTCTTGAAGATCTCTGTATCTATCATCCACATCTTTTTAATCCAAATAATATATCTGGTAGCATCATTCATTAGAAATGATTCAGCAAATATATCAACACTGGCTTTCAGGCAGCTGGTTGGACTGGTCCTGTAATACTTCAGATTGTTCTGATAACTCGGAGGTTTCTCAGAAGAAAAACATAGACGTTTCCTCGTTCTTTAAGAGTTTGTGTTCTTTTTACATCAATTTGATCATTTTTAATGTCTGTAATATTTCCAGTTTAAAATGTAGATGTGAAGGTTTGTGTTTGTCGTCACAATAATTCACACATACACTAATAATGAAAGAGTAATTCAACAATAGAAATGAACCCTAGGACTCAGCGTTCCTCAGTTCTTTCCCTGGGAGGGGTAAGAACACAAACCCATGAACACATTTTTAACATAGCATCTGAATTATTTGAATTACATAACTTTTATTATATTTATCTAATGGGATAAAAAAAAAACGCCCTGAAACAGCATTGTCTTTATATATTGTTAATATGTATGTACATTGGATTTACACTCAATCGCCGAAAATTTGCGGGTTCTCATTTGGAACCTAACTAACAGCAAGTTGTGGATTTTATTATAATTTACAATCCGCAGTGAGACCAATTGTTCAGGAACGTTGGGAATAACATTTTAAATTGTTTTCACTAGCAGATATCAGAAAAATATTAAACCGCATTATTGTATTGTTCTTTTTAAGGGATAAATAAAGCATTTATGTTCATTACTTCACATTTTCTGCTGAGTCTTGTTTAAAAAATATTACAGGTGTAATATCTAGAGGAATTCACTAAGGCACCATAGGGGCTGCAGAGGTGCGTCCAGAATCTGCAGATTTTTAGAACTCGCTGGGGGTCTTAGAACATAACCGCAGTGTTCCGGGGGACCACTGCATATACATTTCATTTATGTACATGGATTTGACCTACTCTGGAATTAGGTACATGTGATTTTTGCTGTAGGATCACACATTTTTGGACACCTGCCATGTTATTCCAGATTTAGAACCTCCACTCTCTGTAGGTTTTTGAGCGTGGCTGAGGATTTGTAATTCAGCAACAAGAACTTTAGTGAGATCAGGCACTAATATTGTTGAGGTGTCTGGGGTTGAGTTGGTGTTCCAGTTCATCCCAAAGGTGTTTGATGGGATTGCGGTCAGGGCTGTTTGTAGGTTGTTCCTTTTCGCACCAGATGTTCATAGAGCTGGATTTGTACACAGGCGTATTGTCCTGCTGGAACAGGCTTTAATCTCCTAGTTCTAAAGAGTACAATTGTGAGGTTCCAACTCTGTTGTAGCAGTTTAAAGAAGGCCAACATATGGGGGTGAGTGTCAGCTGGATTTCTGTCTAAAACATTACTTCCTGATGGGAAACAAAACAAACCACTTTGTCACTCAAACTAACTACACAAACTACATGCACACATCAGTTGAGACAATGAAGTCACGTCTCGTGAAAAAATGCTGCCAAGCAACCAGATCTTCTGTGCCTCCTGTTTGTCTGATCATGAAAACACTCCAGCTCCTTTGCCAAGTTCATGAGAGACGGTATATAAGTGTGGCAGAGCTGCTGCTGATTTTAAATCGCTCTGTAGACTGAGGAAGACACACAGGGTGAGTGTTTATTCAAGTATCATGTAAATAATGTCTATTTTGCAGAGTTGCAAAAAAATACAGTAGAGAATATGATGATTATGATATATTTCCGATTTTTATTGTAAAAGTGATGCTGGTTGAAGCTGAGCAGAAAAAGAGCAAGAATTTCATGACGCTTCAATAACGACTTCAAATATAGGAATACTAATTCAGGGAAAGTTTCCAGGGTTCAAAAAACAGTTCAAGCAGCTTTTGGGGTTTCAGTTTTACTCTGCTTTTCATTCATATGATTAAATTCACCCGCATTAATATTTTTTTTGTTGACTTTTTACGTCTAAATACACGTGTGCACATTTTCAACATTGTGTGTTGAAAGCAAGAGATACTGCTGCAATAATCCTTTATGTTTTATCTTAAATAGAATAAAACCACTTTACAGATATGGTGAGTTGATAATATTAATGATATAATAAATATGCATTGCTGTGATGTGAGTTGATGTGAGTAAACATCATGGTTGTTGTATTCTCTCTTTAGCTGCTGCTGCTCGTAGCGTTGCCCCTGCTGGTGCACTCGGCTCCCAACAGGACGGACTCCCTGCCTGCGGACTGTGAAGACATTTACAACAACGGCTCCATCCACAATGGAGTCTACACCATCTACCCTGCTGGGTCTGCAGGCCAACCTGTGCAGGTGTACTGTGATATGGGCTGTAAGGAAGACGAGAGCCATGGGGATGAAAGATGGACCGTGAGTGAAATGTTCTGGCTGAAGATGAAGTGCTCATTTTAATTGTATTTTATTTGTATGTCTGTCAATCTCAATTGTTTAAAGACAATATGTGGTATTTAAGTCTGTTTTAATTTTGCAATCCAACCCCCAGGTGATTCAGAGGAGGTTTGATGGAAGTGTGAACTTCTTCCAGCCATGGGAGGAGTACAAGAACGGCTTTGGGAATGCAAATGGAGAATATTGGCTGGGTGAGACATGAAAATCGCTGAATATGCAAATTTTATCTCACACACTTTTGCTCTATTACTTTTTATAGTTGTAGTTCTATATCATTTAAAATCATCACTACTCAAGTGATTTACACTACAGAGGCATCTGATCTAATCTGCAAATGCCAGGTGTGGGTGCAGACTTTCATTCCAGCCAATCAGAATGCACTTCTGATAGTCTATTTAAAGCCAAGCTGGACTCATTAGACAGGTAGAATCAGGTGATCAGGTGGGGCTCCTGCAGGATCGGAATGAAAACCTGCAAAACATCATGAGAAGTAGAGAACACAGTACTCAGGTGTGTGGAACAGGACTATGGGAAGACACAGGAGTGTGTAGATGCAGGTGCAGCCCAGTCTCATGGCATGTCCTCATTTAGTCACGAAATGGAATCTATCGTGTTCATGGAAAGAAATTTTCCTCTTTTTCCGTGTCACTGAGGACGATTTTCTATGTGATGTATTACAGCTAAAAGTATTTTTGATGCCTTTGCCAAAATGTTCTTTCTGCCACTGGATACCACAGACGCTGTATTTCTCTTTTTCCGTTTGTTCTTGATTTTTTTCATTTCCAAGCGCCATCACTCAACATTAGGCAGGGAATTTTATTCTTGTTTTTATTTATTTATATTCGGTAAACTCGCAATTATAAACCATCGTCAGTGGTTCCTTCCAGTCAGCACACAGTAAATATACTCCCCCAGGTAATTAATTAAGGAAACTGTGTTAATTAGAGACACACACATTTATTACAGAATAACCCCTAAGCATATATTTCTCTTATTATATCTTATTCTTTGATAAAAATGTGGGGGGGGGTTAACATATGGCATTTCAGTCAGCATTACCCATGATCCTCTGCCTCCATTGTAGACAGAGTTATTGTCCATGAAAACGAGTCAGTAGATTAAAGTTGGTGACTTCATCACCAAATGCCGTGAGACGTGTTGGCAGTATTAATAAAGCAGAAGAAAACTAATCGTGATGCATAAACTTGATAAAGGCTTGAGTCAGTAACTAAATAAATTGAGACAGAGAAGAGCGAGGAACCAGAATGAGGTCAAACGCAGGAAAATAGTCCACATGAAACAAATGACAGTCTGAACAGGCGGAAAAATGATTTGAGGAAAACAAAAGTACAAATACAGAAACTCATTAGAATGGAGAACTGAGACTGAGAGGTGGAGACTTAACATCATTAATTAACATTAAAGCAGAACTCCAGAGCTCCATGAGCTACGTACTGCATGTAGAGAACACCTCGACCAGGATCATCTCTGGCAGGTTTGAGTAACATAAATCTTACATGATATGCTTGGAACAGAGCTGCTGTGGCTTCAGGTTTTCATTCCAGCCAAGTGGATCAGAAGCCACACCTAATTCCAGCTGTGCAATTGGATGATATTGTTTGAGCAGATTATTTTCTCATTAGAACAAAAACCTGCAGCATTTATTATTAATGTCTGCACCAACATGGCCATTTAAACAGAAGATTCCCCTTTGGTACTGCTGAGGGTGATGAAGATGTAGTACATATAAAATTCTTCTTCTTATTATTATTATTTTATTATTATTATTCCAGGTCTGGAGAACATCTACTTATTGACAAACATGGAGCAGTATCAGCTGAAAGTGGACATGGAGGATTTTAACAGAGGCAGCGCTTACGCCCAGTACAGATCTTTCTACATCGAGCCGGAGGCCAGCAGTTACGCACTGCACATCAGCGAGTTCATCGATGGAGGAGCAGGTGAGCAAAACACCTGCTTATGGTTTACCTTCCTGCTTTGTGCAGACTTTAGAGACCACAGAAATCTTTGGAAATTTGTGAAAGGACATAATCAGTAAAGTTTTGATGTGGAATGAACAGGATGGATGTGTGCTGTGTGATTCTAGGAGATCCTCTGAGCAGCATTAACGGCAAAATATTTTCGACTTATGACAAAACTCCGTACGGCAGCTGTGCAGACAGTTTCTATGGAGGCTTTTGGTACACTTGCTGGTGGAGTAATGGAGTGGCCAACCCCAACGGCTTGTACAAGGTCGAGAGCGTTGCTTCAGCATACTTAGACAATGGGGTCCTGTGGACCAGCTGGCAAAATTACTACTCCATGAAGTCCATTTCGATGAAGATCCGCCGGGTGAACATCGACGACATTAGCGAAACCTAGCATGTCAGTGTCTTTCTTAAGTGCAAAAGGCACAAAAGGCAAATCTTTGTTTTTCTTCTGAACATTTTTGTGGTGTTGTATTTTGTATAAACACTATGAACTTTTACTTTACTTTATGGTATGTTGGTATAGTATAGTCTTGGTATAGTAAACACCCCCCCACACATACCTCTCTCTCTCTCTTTCTCTCTCTCTATCTCTCTTTTTCTCTCCAAATTCAATAAAAATGGTGATGTAAAAAAATAAATGATTCTAATTTTTATTTTAGTTACATTAATATATTTTATATTATATTATAAACTTTATATATATAAAAAAAAGAGAACATAATATCACCCTTTCATACAGTGTGCCTAATTGCAAATATTCAATAAAAGTGAGATACTAAAGTAGGAAACCCAGTTAAGACTCCAAACATCTACACTAGTAGATGAAAAGCTTTGTAATTTAACTCATGAGACATGTGGCTGAGGTGAAGGCTAATAGGATAAACATATTTAAACAGTGCAGTATATGGTTTCATGCTTGAACCAGCACCAGCAGAATGCTGTAATCATATGTATTTGGCAACCTCTAATGGACTAATAAAAGATCTGAAAAACACCATAGTGTTCCCTTTTAGGAACATGAGCTGTGTCGGAACGCTTTGGGAATACGGCTGCAGACCGCAGACCAGAAGAGATTGAACAGACTATGCCTGGTTCAAGCACTGAACCTTAATGTCTATTGGACAAGTTGGAACATATGTTCATCTGCTCATAAGCAGACCCTCAGCAGATGGATTGTTGACGCTATTGCATCCTCTTAGGTGTCCTGCGGTCTCCCCGCTCTATTCGGGGTCAGAGCTCACTCGACCCGAAGTTTGGTAGCCTCTAAGACTTGGTCCTCTGGAGTGTCCCACTCCTGGCACCTCTGTCCTTCGTCCAAGCTGTGCCCTTTCACACTGGTCAGGGACTGGTCTCTCTCTAGGTTACGTATGTAACCCTAGTTCCCTGAGGGAATGAGACGCTGCGTCTCTATGATACACATTAGTTTCACTCTATGTGTTTTTTAAACTTCCTGGTCGTGACTTCACCCCGCCGGTGACAGCCCGCCTCCAATTTTGACTGATTACACACATTATTTAGAGCATGGACAACGCAGTCGCATTCCCAAAGTGTTTCCGACGCAGCGTCTCGATCCCTCAGGGAATCTATAGATGTTCCCATTTAGGAACTCAAGCTGCGTCAACAATCCTCAATCACATTTCAAAACAATCACTTGTGTAATCCTGCAACACAAAATGTCTGCTCCAGAACATCTGATCACATGCACATTATTAACTTGGGCTGTTAATATCATGAACAGCAGCTACGCTAATTCCTCTCCACTGCTTCTCTTTCTCTCCCCATCCCGAGGCATCCTGAGGTTCCTCCAGCTCCAGTCACGTCCCACCTCATGAAGATTGTGGACCTTTAAAGAAGTAGACACCCACAAACATCCTGAACCACCTAGAGACGTACCAGCGCCAATTGGATTCCACTTTATGTGCAGTTTGGACACTGGACCTCTGACCTCTTGATCACAAATGTTGAGCTATTTTATGAGTTGTTAAATAGCTCCTGGTTCCACATCATTAACTGACTGTATAAAGACTGTAGAAAGATCATCAGTCATAATCACACACTCCAGTGCTCATGTTAGTTCTCCCTCTCCAGTGTTCTGTAATGTTTAAAGACTATAATCACACTCTTGATGAGGATGAGGTTCTGCTTTTGAGTCTGGTTCCTCTCAAGGTTTCTTCCTCATAACATCTAAAGGACTTTTTCCTTCACCACAGTCTCCATGGTGATCATCAGGGATAAACACACATCATTCACCTTCACTGTTAAATTCTGTAAAGCTGCTTTGAGACAGTATCCATTAAAAAATATTTTAGTTAATCATTACAAGATGTTGAGGTTTTCATTGGGAGTGACGACGATGGACAGGATTAGAAATGTGTTTATTAGAGGGACAGCGCATGTAGGACGTTTTGAAGACAAGGTGAGGGAGGTGAGATTGAGATGGTTTGGACATGTGCAGAGGAGGGACATGGGGTATATCAGTAGGAGAATGCTGAGGATGGAGACACCAGGAAGGAGGAAAAGAGAAAGAACAAGGAGGAGGTTAATGGTTTTAGTTGGTTTAAAAGAGGCAGATGTAGAGGACAGAGTAGTATGGAGCCGGATGATCTGCTGTGGCGCCCCCTTGTGGAAACAGTTAAAGAAGAAATGAAGAAATTGCATCAATTGAAAGGATAAACAATAAAACATTTAATTAAAACGTCTCTGTTTGGCTCTTATACACTGTACCCACTTATTACTGCAGTATATAAGATTTGGGCAGAGCAGTGTGTTTAATCTGTCTGTAAAAGTTCAGCTAGAACAATGCAGACAGACAAAAGCCTTTTCTTTTCTGTATTGTACTGCAGGTGGAGTCGTTTTCACTTTCTGCATTGATTTTTTGTGGCTTGCCAAATACTTTTATATTGCCCCTGTTGGTGTATGTGTTTTTTAAGTTAATGTCCATGTTTGCTTTCATGACCACACCCCTTTCTTGAAAATAATTTATACCAATTCTTTTATTAATGTTCCAACAATGAGATCATAAGAAGGAAATGGTGTCATTTACTGAATGTCATCGTGTTTTAATGGTTAACAAATTGAATTAATAATGAGGGTGGAGACAAATGAGCAGATATTACTCATTGTTAAGTATCATTACAGGAGATTTCATTACAGTATGATTTAATGCAGTAATGCAACTGTTACTTTTCTACATTGCCTCCAGAAACTCGTAGGTCATTCCACAAAAGGAATTCACTGCTCTGGGGTTCTTCAATGTGGGGAAATTTGTACAGGGTGAAAAAAAAAATCCAACCAATGTTCATCCAATGTTTTATCCAACAGCAGGATGTTGACTCAAAACACTGGTCCAAATAAATGTATTATGAAAAAAAGCTATCATCTGGAAAATGGGTTTGTCCATAATGGATTGGTCATCACAATCACCAGATATTAAACCCATCAAAAAAGCCATTAGTTCAATCCAGTATGCAGGTAAATCTCTGCTAGAGAGAGTTATGAAACAGTAAATACTGATTATTTCAATTTAAACAGGATTGGCTCTTTAAAACCTTGTCCACGTGTTGGCTCTACTGTCTGTCTCGTTTTATTCATTCAATCATTAATCAATTGTATTGTATTTATTTGAATTAAGGAATGTGTTTTTATTGTTCTGAATATATGTTGATTAGTTTTTGATTAAATTCATAGTTTAAAACTATAAGTTGAAATGATATAAATGATTTTTATTTTTGTACATTATAGAAATTAAAATTAATATAACTTACCACTAAAATGTTGATCTTTAATACGGGTTTATATAAATATAAAAATGTTTTAACTTTCTTCTCTTTACTATAGTGTTCGAGTTCTTCAGATGAAACATGAAACACACCCAATCACACACCGCAAAGGTACAGCTGTGTTTAGTTATGATGTGGGAGTCAGGGGTGAGGTGGTGTGTTTGGAGAGTTGGAGAAGGTACAATAGTGTAGCTCTGAGTTTCACTACAGCGATGTAATTGTGTTTGACATCATTCTCTTAGACCACATTAAATACCAAGGTTTGATTCTTTATAAGCCGAACACTGCTGTGGGAAATAAACACAAGATTTCTAGCCATCACCTTATCCAATACTTCACGTTTTGTGTGTGTGTGTGTGTGTGTGTGTGTGTGTGTGTGTGTGTATGTGTGTGTGTATATATAGAATTTTTATGGAATTCTATACAATTAGATATTTGTGCAAATCTGGATTATTGGTTATAAATGAGAATAATAAGTACCAAAAACTATTGAAACTATTTAAAACTATAATCACAAATAATTTCATCTCATTGATCATCTTAATTATTGTGTCAGAAGAAAAAAAACTAAAAATAAAGTGTGCAATTAACAGGAATTCACCAGCAGATGATTTTTATAAACAGGTTACTTGACAGTTCTCCTAATGAGAGAAAATTCACTCGGCTATAATGCTGATAAAACGGCACCACATGGAAAAGTAACGTCACAAGACCTGATAAAGAAGCTTAAAACAATAAATACATTGAAAAGGATGGACTTTTGGGAAGCTCATTGAGACGTCCAGGTGGTCCGTGTAAGTTAACAGATCATGAAGTGTATTTTGTGATGTAAGAAGTCGACACGATAACCGCCCGTACATCTAAGGTCACAGTTTCGTTTCAGAGAAAGAACAAGGAGAAGGAGATTCAATGGCCAAGCATGTCACCAGATCTCCACCCAGAAGAACATTTGTGTAGAGTTATAAAAGACAAGTTGAACTTTGTTCTCCATCCTGCATCAAGGTTTAGACTTTGTTCTTCCAGAATAAAGAGAAAAATAGATGTAGCTGTATGTTCACAGCTTGTTCATTCAGTATCTAGAAGAATTGGTGCTGTTCCTAGAACTCAAGTAGACCATCCAAGATATGAAATGTTACATTTATGTAGTTCATTTAAATGAAATGTGTTCTTTTTTCATATCCATTTACATGTAAGGCATTTTAGATATTCTTAGTTCCCTGGGTTCTAGTAAATTGTTTGATGAAGAGGTAGAACTTTACCCATCCTTTGATGGTGATATTCAGTGATTCAGACAGCTAGGGGGAGTTCATTCCACCATAGTGCCAGAAAAGAGTTGTGATGTATACCTACCTGGATCTGTGATGATCACAAATGTTGAGCTATTTTATGAGTTGCTCAGTAGCTCCTGGTTGTATAACCATTAAGACTGTAGAAGACTGTAGAATGATCTTCAGTCATAATCACACACTCCAGTGCTTATGTTAGTTCTCACTCTCCAGTGTTCTGTAGTGTTTAAAGACTATAATCACACTCTTGATGTCACCCAAATGAGGATGAGGTTCTGCTTTTGAGTCTGGTTCCTCTCAAGGTTTCTTTCTCATAACATCTAAGGGAGTTTTCCATCACCACAGTCGCCACGGCTGCTCATCAGGGATAAATACACACCATTCACCTTCACTGTTGATTTCTGTGAAGCTGCTTTGAAACAGTGTCTGTTGTGAAAAGCGCAATACAAATAAACTTGACTTGATTGTTACCCTGAGAGATGGTGGAACCAGTGGAGCAGTGCTGGACGATCTGAGGGAGCGTGGTGAAGTGAAATGTTTTGTAAAAAACAGAGAAAATTGATTTTTAACTTCACCCTCATCTTTGAATCTTTTCATCCACAGAAAGCACTGCGTCTAATTGGGGCCTCAAACATAATGAGAAAAATTGATTTGGAAACAAAACCCACACACAATGCAGGATGAGGCAGGAATGTTGAAGAACCAGAAGCTCAGCTGAAGTATAGTTTGTGTGGCTGTAAATAGTGTGGGTGTGGAAATAAACATTGTGTAATGACCTTAAAACATTATAAATCTGAATAGAGTGACTTCCATTACAATGTAATACAACAGTTCAGTGTTTGAACAATAAAGGAATGCATTGTTAATGGCAGATTTCCTCCAGCTCCACCTTCATGCTGGAAAATGTGGGTATTTTTGCACCGACGGTCAAAAATCAATATAAAAAGAGACGAAAATGTCGCAGGTGAACCAGTTTGCAGTCAACTGCTGTGACTCCTGTACGTTAGTATCAGCACAGGTGAGGCTCATAACCAAAGATAAACTGTTGTTGTGGAATATTTACTGTTTTAGATGATGGAAAGTTTTTTGATATTTGATCTAAGAGTGATTGTTGCAGAATAAAGCCATGTTGGTGTTGCTGATGGTAGCGGTGACCTCGCTGGTCCACTCGGCTCCAGTCATCAACATTTCCCTGCCGCTGGATTGTGAAGACGTTTACAACCTGAAGATAAGCACAAATAAAAGCGCTTTGGTTCCCAGTGGAGTGTACACCATTTACCCCGCGGGTCCTAATGAACCGGTGAGGGTGTACTGTGATATGGGCTGTGGAGAAAACAACAGCCACCAGGATGGGAAATGGACTGTGAGTGAGAACATGAATCTGTTTGATGTTTTATGAGAATGCTGTAATGCAGGATCAGCATGAGGGTAACCGTTTCTTTGCTTTATTTTTCATAAAATGTTAATTTTTCTCTTTAAAGTTTAGTTTTGATGTGTACACCGTGGTAGCTTTGGTGGTTAAGATTGTGTTCTTGATAAATATAAACGTATTTACAATAAATGTAAATGTGATATTTTTTAATCCACCAACCAGGTGATTCAGAGGAGAATTGATGGTAATGTGAGTTTCTACCAGCCATGGGAGCAGTACAAGAATGGATTTGGTAATGCCAATGGTGAATATTGGATAGGTAAGAGACCACTGTGGAATTATGGAATTGTGGGAAATGAATGAAAAAAATCTAATAAATTATTCAAATATATTTCCAGAATTTTTGGATCAGAAGCATCAGAGACAGAATTCTTCAGCAGCATTTAACGTTTAAACCCAAACACTGCTCGTTAACCTTAAAGAATAATATGATGATTACATATGCGAAGATGTCAGAGAGTTAAATTAAATCATTTTTTTCACGGAATTGCGTTTGCCACATAGCGCATTGGTTTGAGCGTGCTTCATAAATAGATGAAGTTGTAATGGTCATATTAATCACAGCTTTGATTAAACATGATGGCCTCCATGCTCATTCTTCAGCAGCACGTAGAAGAGCACTCGATTCAGCGCATCCTGATATTTTATGGTTTATCGTTTTGCTGGGTGTCTGAAAGACCGTATAATATAATAACTGCCGAATGGAAGAACAAGCCAGTTCTGAAGATTGCTTCACTGGAGAAACTTGTTAATGTACTGGTTCTCCAACACAATGTGTGTCTACATTAAATCAGAATGACCTGATCATTTCCAGGTTTGAGGAACATCTTCTTGATGACCTACAGGGAGAAGTATCAGCTGAAAGTGAACATAGAGGATTTTGAGGACGGCAATGCCTACGCCCAGTACACTTTTTTCTACGTTGACCCGGAGTCCAACAATTACAGGCTGAATGTTGGTGGATACATCAATGGAGGAGCAGGTGAGCAGATCAATAATAACCACTTATAACTAAATCATACAGCAGAGATACTTTTGATAAGACTTCATTTGGACAGGACACATTCTAAAATCACTGATATGCTGTGATGAAGCAGTCAAATGACTGAGCAATCGATAAAAAAACAAACTGTAATAAATTGAATCAATTCACATTAAATGAAATTGTAATAGAAGCAGGAAAGAGATGATCTGCTGCACATCAATATCCATCAGCTGAACCGACCAAGTAAAAGATTTAACACAATAAATAAATATACCCATGAGCACAAGACCACAAACCTAATGACAGTCTTTAAAAGATTGGGTTGTACTTTCAAAACTTCTCCATGTGCTGGTATAATGAGCTCCACTCTTCTGGGAAGATGTTCCACTAGATTTTGTGCAGATTTGTGGAGATTCATTCATCTATAAAGGTGGTAGTGAAGTCAGGTAAAGATGTAGGTGAAGGTGCGGAGTCCTGGGGTTGAGTCAGTGTTCAACAGGGTTGAGGTGAAAGCTCTAAAGCAGGTCGCTCAAGATCCTTTACTGGCTTTGTGCACAGGGGCATCCTGTAGAACTTTGTGCCTCCGATTTTGTGCTCGTATTTTAATGAAGAACTTCAGATAGCTGAAAAATTCTGTTCCCCCAATACTTTTGATTATAGTGTATATGTATTTCTTCACCATATCTAACCAAAAGTATGAATTGTTTTTGTTTTTCTCCTTGAAATAGTTTCTATCTTTATGTTAAG
The DNA here is from genome assembly GCA_024362625.1 of Silurus asotus. Lineage (NCBI taxonomy): Eukaryota > Metazoa > Chordata > Actinopteri > Siluriformes > Siluridae > Silurus > Silurus asotus. The sequence goes on along the minus strand of MU551601.1, from coordinate 407,560 downwards.
CCATATAAGGTTCCCTGGTGGTCTAGTGGTTAGGCTGTGGCCCGGGTTCGATCCCCGGTCAGGGAACCAACCCCAGACACTCTCAGTGCCGGTCCCAAGCCTGGATAAGTTGGGGAGGGTTGCGTTAGGAAGGGCATCCAGTGTAAAACATGTGCCAAATCAAACATGCGGAGGATCTGCTGTGGCGCCCCCTAATGGGAGAAGCCGAAAGAAATTATGTTATGCCATATAATAATTGCGAATAAAAAGAGGCAATAATGGCCTTCTCTTGTCTGCATTTTCTAGCGCCCGAGTTGTGAGCTTAGGGGTTAACGCACATTGGTTTTTGGATTCGAAGGACATGAGTTTAAATCCAAACAAAATCCATTTATACAGAAAGCAAGACAAGAATCAGCCAATGAGCAGGCAAAGGTCAAGACACGAGAGACTATGGAAGTGAACGTCTCGGTAACGGGGCAGTGGCAAACACAAATACGCATCATGGTTTAGCTTAAGCACTGGTTAAACAGCTAAAAACAGGGAGGTTATCATGCAAGCCGGAAGTGCTCAGAACTCTGGTGAAGGCTCCCCCTGGTGGCGTGGTGGGGTAGTTTCCCCTGAGACGATTATAGTTGCATGAATGAGATAAATGTAAGTCACTCTGTAAAAGGGCGTCAAATGCCATACATGTAAATAAGGTTTCAAGATTTCATAGGTAAATGTTTGTGTCAATGACACAGCAATCTGTGGCCAGGAGTTAGGTGTGCGAACAAACTTCAAACAAGCTCTGTGGGTGCAACAAGCTCTGTCTTTCTCCTCTGTGCCACAAAGCAACACTGGCCATTCATAGGAGTCAGATATCTAGTGCCTATGGAAGTGGGTGGAGAGCACTTTCATGTATTAGAGCACCAGTTTAAAAGATGTCTAAAGATGGTTGGCATCATGCCCTGGAGAAAGTTTGTGTTAGACATAGCTCCTGGAGGTTATTGTTGTAGTTGTGATATAAAAGTAAAATGAATGGTGGGTCTATTGTGGAAAAGTAAATCCTAACAAAGGGGGTTATATGAACCTGAAGCTGAAAGCTATAGGTCTCTGGCATGATGAACTCAGAAGGAGTTTGTAACCAGATTTTCGGCTGTAATATTCTTTAAAATCCTGTATTTATAGTTATTTTCAAAGCTTGGATTCAGTTTTAGTGACGCTAGTTAGCTGCTAAAAGACAACAGTTCTATCAAAAATATCTTGATTAAATATATATATATTGGACTGCATCAAGGATCGGCCTTGAGCCCTTTCCTGTTTGCAGTGGTGATGGACAGGTTGACGGACAAGGTCAGACAGGAGTCTCCCTGGACTATGATGTTTGCGGATGATATTGTGATTTGTTGTGAGAGTAGGGAGCAGGTTGAGAAGAGCCTGGAGAGGTGGAGGTATGCGCTGGAGAGAAGGGGAATGAAACTTAGTAGGAGTAAGACAGAATACATGTGTGTGAATGAGAGGGAGGG
>MU551601.1:393576-404259 GCA_024362625.1 Silurus asotus | reverse complement strand
TATATATATATATATATATATATATATGTATATACATACAAACTTACGAACTTTATTTAAACTTGTCTGTCTGTCTGTCTGTCTGTCTGTCTGTTACCCGCATATTATATTCCTGCGATATATATTTCTATAAGATTTATACGATGCTTCGCCATTTTCTTTATCTTATCATAATATGCGAATAGAATATAAAATATACGATTACAAATATTTCTCATTGTATTTTGAGATCCGATACTTCCACTTATTGTTAGGTAAATTCTTTTTTATACACTTTGAAAAGAGTTTTGTCGCTTTTCTATGCTGTATTACATTTCCCGCATTTATTTATCGTTTCAGTCGATTCGGAATCTATCTTGCAGACCTTTTTTTAAGAATTGTTTTTACTTTTATACATAATTATATATTTAGTTGTTTCCTTATTTATCTGCTTATAGTGCATTTACACTCATATCAAATACAGCAGTGTTTGGACACTAGATTAAAAAAAAAAGTATTCACACTAATTTACAATTCCCTAAGTGGACGCTATAATAATGATAATAATGTTAATAATAATAATAATAATAATAATAATAATAATAATAATAATAATAATAATAACACATTTTGTTTTTGGACAGGCTACATGAAACCTAGGGACAATTTACAAAACAATAAACAGCAGTGACACATAACAAAAACACCACACGAGCAATAAGAAGTATGTATACAGTATCACTGATATAGCCTGGTTATGTAGCGTGTATAAACAAAAGAGCAAAATGCTCTGTTTAACAGGAACCATTGCAGCTGTTGAAGATCAGGAGATTTATCATAGGAGTTCTAGCGAGTATTTGTCCACCTGAGTTCTGCCCCAAGTGGTAACTTCTTTAGGAGTTTAAAGGAAAGACCAAAAAAAATCATTACGATAAGACGTGTGACGTAGCAAGAGTGGAGCTATAATCACAGTGCTCCTCATTGAGAGACTTGGAGAAGGAGATTTTTTATTACATCACACACCTCAGCTGATCCTAAATCACAGGAAAAAGAGTTTTGATTTTAAACAAGGGAAACGTAGAAAGATGTGTGATGATGTTCTCTCATCATGCGCATGTTGGGATGAGAGTCTCTGGTGGAATTCTCTGACTGTAGCAGAACTTTGTAGATGAACAAATGAGCAGCAGGTGTCAGGATAAATAGGACTGAATGCACAGCAGCACCTCTGATCTAAAGATAGGATTGTTGAATATTAGATCTCTCACGTCAAAAGTGCTTACTATAAACAAAATTATTACCAACCAGGAGTTTGTAATAATGTGTTTGACAGAAACGTGGACCGAATGAATATGTAGCATTAAATGAAGCGCGTCCTCCTGGGTATAGTTACATACACCAACCCCGTCTAAATAGAAGAGGAGGCGGAGTCGCAGCTATTTAATATAATAATGTAAGAATCACACAAAAGACTAGACAGATTTATTTCTCCTCCCTCATAGAAAATATCAGCAGAATCCTAGATTTTTATTCTGTACTGCAGCAAAATGAACAGGAAATAAAAGCACTGCACTCACATGCTGTCAGGGCAGTGACCACGCATAGGAAACGGGAATAACTCGATCACTGGTTTATTAACGTTCAGAAACTAAACCAGAATACGAACCGTAACCTGGGAATAAGTCAGAATGTGGGTATAATCCGTAATAGCTGGTATAATCCATAAAGCGGATATGATCAGTAAAGCGAGTATAATCCGTAAGGCAGGTGTAATCCTTTGACTCGGAACAAGGAGCATGAACCAGCAGGGAATGCTGGCGGTCTGGAATCGGGTAGATCACTAGACATGACAAAGTAGAATCGACAGCGAGAGAGGTCGGAACGGGAACTTATAAAGGGGCAAGGCGATTAGCACCGTGAGAGGCTGAGAGAGAGCCTCAGAGGGAGGTGTGGCGGATCTATGAAGGATCTATGACATTACCCCCCCTTCGACACCTTCAGAGGGACTTAGAAGTGCGATGGTGCCTGCAGAGGAGTCGTGGATCGTGACTTCGCGTTTAGACTGACTTTGAAGCATGACAGCGCCTTCGGAGGAACGTAGAAGTGCAGCATCACCTTCGGAGGGATTTTGAAGCATGACGGCACCTCCAGAGAGACTTGGGACCACAACGTCGCCTTTAGAGGGACCATGGAGCATGACATCGCTTTTGGAACATTTAACAGCTTGAAACATTCTGAACCCTTTTACAAAGTTTGCACCATCAGTGACCGTGGCAGTTTATCTTACCACGAAGAGCAAATAAGCTGTGAATTTGCTCTCTCTCTCTCTCTCTCCACTGTACGTGTGTCTCCCGCGGAAACATTTGCAGGCAATTGCAGCTTTTTGGTGATGCAGAGTAACAGGATCGATCCAGTGTACAGTAATCCCCAAAGTTCTGTCTCTATTTCCATATATGCCTTGTCCATATAGTTTGTAAAGATTTTGTGATTGGGCAGCATGGCCCCCGGCCTTTTTGCTGATTTTGCTGATGATATTACGAAAATGTCGCGCCTCAACTGTGGACAGCAGCTGCATCTCCTCAAGTATAAAAGCAGCAACCAATTTGTTGGGTTCAGTTAAACTGATTGTTTTACCTGGTGGTGAAGGTGAACTGAAATCAAGTCTTTGTTGTTTAGCTCGAGGCAGGGTGCAGGTTTCATTCCTCTCTCTTCTACTTCTGTAGTTGCAGTGCTTTACATGCAGATGATTTTTTACAATTTAAAGTGGTCTTTTTTGCATTTGACAAAAGCTTTTCACCATCACATAATCTACACTTAACGATTTTTCTGATTCTATGTGACTATGTTCATTTTTTTATTTTATTTTTATGCAAAATAATTTAACTGAAAAGTAACTCACATTAAAAAAGTAACTCAGATATTAATGTGTACATTTATAAAGTGCTACTTTACTCGTTATTCCAGAAAAGTAATTTTATTACGTAACGCATGTTACTTGTAACGCGTTTGTCAGGGATTCCCCTGCCACGCCCCCCTCGGCCGCTGTCAGAGATGCACCCTGCCACGCCCCCCTCAGTAGCTGTCATGATTTCTCGTTATCCCGTGCCTGCCTGAACGACCGACAGCTGTGGCTCGTCACGGATCAGACTATATAAACTTACGTTCTCGAGCCGACCGCGATGGATCGTCAGCCGAACCTTGCTATGGATTTCCACCAAAAGCTCAGTGCCACTCCTCGCGGTTCAGAACCACAGACGCCGGACCATGAGAACGCACCATCTCCGAGTGTCTGCGAGCGCGCCATGGCATCCCAGCATTCCCATGAGCTGTCCGTGCCGCCACAGAACATCTACAAGCGTGCTGCCCTGTTTCGAGGTTTCCGTGGGCGCGCCTCTCTGTCCCAGTGTCTCCTATTTGCCACAGTGCCTCCAGGAGCACGCCTCTCCGCCACAGGTGCTTCACGAGAGCGCCGGGCTGCCACAGAGTCGTCATGAGAGCGCCAGGCCACCACAGAGTCGTCACGAGAGCACCGGGCCGCCACAAAGTCGTCACGAGAGCGCCGGGCTGCCACAGAGTCGTCACGAGAGCGCCGGGCCACCACAGAGTCGTCACGAGAGCTCCGAGCCGCCACAGAGTCATCACAAGGGCGCCGCTCAGCCACAGAGTTCCGACGAGGGCGCCGCTCCGCCACAGAGTTCCGACGAGGGTGCCGCTCGGCCACAAAGTTCCGCCGAGGGTGCCGCTCAGCCACAGAGCTCCGCCGAGGGTGCCGCTCAGCCACAGAGTTCCGCCGAGGGTGCCGCTCAGCCACAGAGTTCCCAAGAGAGCTCAGCCCCGTTCCAGAGTCCCCAGGATAGATCAGCCCCTTTTAAAGTCCACGAAGGGGACGTCGTACTGCCGCCTGGCAGCAAAGAGATCATCGTACCGCCTCCTGGCCGCGAAGGGGACGTCTTACCGCCACCTGGCCGCGAGGGGGACGTCGTACAGCTGCCTGGCCACGAAGAGATCGTTGTACAGCCGCCTGGCCGCGAAGAAGGTGACTGTTTGCCCCCGGGCTCCATAGAAGGTGACGGCTCGCCCCCAAGTCCACCTCAGGGCGAAGGCACGCCCCCAAGTCCTCCTCAGGGCGAAAGCTCTTCCCCCAGTCCTTCTCAGGGCGAAGGTTCGCCCCCAAGCCTCCCTCAGGGTGACGTTTTGCCCCCAAGTCTCCCTCAGGGTGAACGTTCACCCCCAAGTCTCCCTCAGGGTAAAGGCTCGCCCCCAGGTTTCCCGCAGGTCCTCCCCAGGTCGACGTCTCTCCTTTAGGTCCTCCTCAGGGCGACGTCAGGCTTCCAGGTTCCCAGCATGACGACGTCTGTCCTCCAGGAGGCCCTCCGAGGGTGTCGTTACAGTTCAACGTCCTGCCAAGGGGTGCTTCGCTCGGCCTCGGACTTCGCTCGGCCTCTGGTCTCCACCGTGGAACGGCGAGCGGTTCAGGTTCCCCGCCATGGAGGTCACGCCGCCGCTGATCTCCGCCAGGAATCCTCAGCTTCCAGTCTTTTTGAGGGCTGCTGACCCGTTCCTGATCCCGACCGAGGACGCCGCTTTGCCTTGGGCCCCTTCCAATCTTCCCCTGTTCTGCTGCGATGCTCACAGGGCCTCCTTTGTCCTGGTTTGGTTGGAGAGGCCTTCCTCAGAGTGCCCCGGCCCGCCTGGCATTGGTGGGTTTTGGGGCGTCAGGTGTTGCCCCTGGAGGGGGGGGGGGGTATTGTCAGGGATTCCACTGCCACGCCCCCCTCGGCAGCTGTCAGAGATGCACCCTGCCACGCCCCCCTCAGTAGCTGTCATGGTTCCTCGTTATCCCGTGCCTGCCTGAACGACCGACAGCTGTGGCTCGTTAAGGATCAGACTATATAAACTCACGTTCTCGAGTCACAAGCTGTCAGTTCTTGAACGTCATGCTGGTGATTTCCCGTGGCTGTGTTCCACGCTGGTTCCTTTGCTGAACTCCGTTCCCGTGAGGACTATTTGAGGTTGTAGGAGTTTACTTTCGTTTTCGGACTCTAGTTTCGTTGAGGATTTCTTGTCCCGAGCGGATACTTTTTGGTTTGTTAACATTTGACTTATTTGCATTTTGTGTTTGGAAAATAAAGGGACAATGATTGAGTTATTTCCGCTTCCGCGTCATGGTCGTCAGCCTGACAGCGTTACCCTTAACACTGGTCCCCATGCTGGTCTGTCCTCTCGTTGTTCACATATTTATTGACACCTGTCTTCACTTTCCCTGAGTGTATTTAAGTATCCCTGTGTCCCAGTTTCTTTGCTTGGGGTTTTGATATTAAACCAGCCCTTTGTGTGTTCTGGTCCTCTGTGTTTTAAATTCTAAATAAATGTTACTCGGAAAAGTAAAAAATTACTTGGAACTTGGTACTTTTTAAATCTGTAAAGTTGGGTTCTAGTCACATACCACTGACTGATTGACATCAGCTACAGCCTGCAGAGGCTTCCTACACGTGTGTGCTTTCAGCAGGGGGGTATATATTTCTTTTAATATTGTGTATATTTCTTCATGCTGAAATTGAATTCTAATTACTCAGTTATTCTTAATCTCAGTTTTAAGGTGAATGCACTGGAATGCACTGGTTCTGATTTTTCTTTTGCCTCTTTTTCTTCTCCTATATTTTGAGTAAAAGAATGAAATATTTTAATTGTCAGTGATGACGTTTTTTTTGTTTTAAGGTAATATGTGTGCAGGAGTTTAACCTTTTTAATTATCTTTGCTGAACATTTAACTCCTCCAGGTTGTTATATTATAGTTGCTTCACTGAGTAATTTCATTATTGTGGCTGTAACTTAATCACCATCATGTCAGGAATCACATCCTGAAGGTAAAAAAGAAGTAAAATGCTTCATATTTATTTATTTGGTGTGGGTTTTTTCAGTATTTTCAGTCTCTAAGATGTGTGTGAGAGAGAGAGAGAGAGAGAGAGAGAGAGAGAGAGAGAGAGAGAGAGAGAGAAGAATCCACCACCACTTCCACCACGAACAACAATGATGTTATAAAGAGAATCTCCTCACTATGCTACAGGTCTGATCTTCATAGCGATGTATTTGAGACCATTATCGAAGGCTTTCCAGTGGTACCACACATTTCCAATAGCGTAATGAGTGGCGTCATTTCCCCACAGGTAAATCCCGTTAGGATTAGCATTGTGGCAGTTGTTGTACCAAAAAGCCCCAAGGTAGGATTTAGCACAGTTCCCCGCTGCATTCATGTCCTGGTCTTTATCAAAGGTGGAGAATTTCTGTCCATTGTGTGTAGCCAGAGAATCACCTGCAGATACCAGAAGCTGTTAGTACACTCTGTATTATATGAACATTATTTGCCTTGTTGCTGTATTTCAATGTTCATCGTCTTTAGTTGAAGTTCACATTTACATTTATGGCATTTGGCAGTTGCTTATATCCAGATTGACTTTTAAATACCTCGTTTATACAAAAATAGAAAGTAGTTTGATTTGGTGGGCCTTGTTTAAGAACCCAGCAGTGGCAGATTGGTGATAGTTCCATAATTATCTCCACATCTCCAACTCTCTCTTACCTGCACCTCCGTTGATGAAACCGCTAACATGCAGTTTGTAGCCTTCAGCTTCAGAGTCTATAGAGAAGGAGGAATAGCGAGCTAAAGCTGATGCTCCACTAAAGTCCTGCAGGTCCACCTTCAGCTCGTATTTCCTCTTGAGTGTGAGCTGGTAGATGTTTTCTAATCCTGGGGGTAGAAGAAATATGAGGTGCTGATTTGTATTAATAGTTTGTGCCAAGTGCAAAACTATACATAATGTGGTAGTCATTTGTAAAAAAAAATAAATAAATAAGTTTTTAGAAATGGAGAAAGTCTGGGAGATTTAAATGCCCTTTTTTGTTTGTTTGTTTTTTGAATAATTTATAAAGTTTGTTAGTGGCCACATAGAAGAAGCATTGAGTTTAAGCATTTTGTTTTTACAATTAAAAACAATGTCAATATGTGTAAAAAATGTTATGTTAAGTAGTAAATATAAAAGAATCACAAAATAAAATACAAACTCAATGTCCTTTTTCTGCATGCAAATCAAAAGTTATAAAACATACCAGAATTTACATGAAATAAGAGAAAAGTAGGTTAAAAAAACCTACTTTTCTCTTATTTCATGTAAATTCTGGTATTTTTTATAATAAGTTTAATAATTTTTTATAAAAGAATTACTCATCTGTGTGAGTAGCCTGCAGAGGCCATGATGAAATTATATGTAGTGTATTAAAAAACAAAAAACAATAAATGGTCTAATTAAAACTCATTGCATATGCGAATGGATCTGTAACACATTGATTAGTTCTGTGTTTCATGTCAGTCTTTAATATGCTGTGAGTGATCTGTGGTGTCTCTTCTCACCCAGCCAGTATTCTCCATACTTATCCCCAAAACCATTCTTGTAGTGTTTCCATGGTCTGTAGAAGTTCACACTGCCGTCCATTCTCCTCTGAATCACCTGGTGGAAAAGTAACATTGAAGATTTTATCTGAATCAAAGATACACAGTATCCATTTAAAAACAGCAGACGTGAACGCATTCCATCTCAATAAAATAATGTTTGAAGACGCAGGTCTTGACATACCGTCCAATTCCCATCTGTTTGGCTCCCCAGACAGCCCATATCACAGTAGACCTGGACAGGCGTTTCTGCTGTGGGATAGATTGTGTAGAGTCCACTAACTTTTTGCCCACTAGCATAAACATCAGAGCAGTCTGTTGGAAGAAGATCCGCAGTACTTTCAACCAGCGGGGGCAGAACACCAAACACAGAAACCACCGAAAACACCAAGAACACCATGTCCTGGTGGGAAAAAAATCAGGTTTCCTTTATAAAAATAAATACAATTAAACATATGTCAGACTAAATTAGATGAAGTTAGTGAAGTAAAAACTGATCGAAATACAGTGACTTACCATCATTTCAGTCTAAAGAAAACAATGCCTTGATTCTAAAGCAGAGACTGTGGATTTAACATGAGCTGAACAGCTCAAAAGTAAATCTCTGTTGTCAAGCGATTAAGAAACACTCGATCCTACATCCAGTTCTTCTCTCCTCTCGTTTTTAGATCACTGTTCTCTCTTTTAAACCCTGCTGGACTCCAAAACCCCTCCTTACTTCGTGATGTCTTCCTAGAAACGGCAAGTAGGCCATCAGGCTCTTTCAGCCAATGTGCCTCATGGCGTGGGAGGAATAAAAATAAATGTAGGGAAAGGACATTGTGAGAGTGAACTCCTAAATACCTGGGTGTTCATTTAAACGGCAAACTGGACTGCACAAATATTACTGAGGTCATTTATACAAACCCGATTCCCAAAAAGTTGGGACAAATTGTGAATAAAAAATGAATGCAATCATTTACAAATCTCATAAACTTAAATTTTATTCCCAATAGAATATAGAAACATATCAAATGTTGAAAGTGAAACATTTTGAAATTTCATGCCGAATATTGTCTCATTTTGGATTTCATGAGAGCTACACATTCCAAAAAAGTTGGGACAGGGAGCAATAAGAGGCCGGAAAAGTGAAATGTACATATAAGGAACAGCTGGAGGAGCAAATTGCAACTTATTAGATCAATTAGCAACATGATTGGGTATAAAAAGATCCTCTCAGAGTGGCCGTGTCTCTCAGAAGTTAAGATGGGCAGAGGATCACCAATGAAGTCTGGAAAACCATACTGGATGCTCGTGATCTTCAGGCTCTTAGACGTCACTGCATCACATACAGGAATGCTGATGTAATGGAAATTACAACATGGGCTCAGGAAAACTTCCAGAAAACATTGTTGGTGAACACAATCCCCCGTGCCATTCACCGTCGCCGACTAAAACTCTATAGGTCAAAAAAGAAGCCGTATCTAAACATGATCCAGAAGCTCAGGTGTTTTCTAAGGGCTCATTTAAAATCCCCTGTGGCAAAGTGGAAACTGTTCTGTGGTCAGACGAATCAAAATCTGAAGTTCTTTCACATATAGAAAACATTTGGTGCATCATAAAAAGGAAGATGAAGAAGAAGACCTGAGACAGTTGAGCAAATAGAAGCCTGTATTAGACAAGAATGGGAGAACATTCCTATTCCTATAATTTTATTTTATTTTATTATGTTTCTACATTTCTTTGTCCGCTGCTGTAACTCAGACATTTCCCCACTGTGGGACAAATAAAGGTTTATCTTATCTTTAATAAATTATTGTACCTTAACCACAAACTTGTTAATGGTAATATGCAGGACCACTATGCTAACACTTTTGGCGAGACCTCTGCAGCACTGTTGTAAGTAGGCTGTATGATGGCATCAATAAGTTAACAGGCCCCTCAACTACCAATATCAACTTTAAATCAAATCCCCTTTCAACTTTAAGTCAAAATTAAAAAGTAATAGAAACACTTAAAAAAAAAGACCCAAAAATCTGGTTACACTCACCACCACAGTGGATTTTATCCCAGATCCCCCTGCTAAGGAGGAGCTAGACACCCACTCAGTCTGAAAGGCCATAACAAAGGCATTGTCTGTATTTACACCTGGCAAATACATGTGAACAGTGTCTGGGTTTGTCCACATACACATTGGAAAGACAAGTGTAAACGTACTTCTCATTGGAATGTTATCCGATCAGCATGTCCTGGTCAGGAGGTAGACGAGGATGCATTGTGATCAGATCTCAGGGTAATGTAAACGCAATCCAGCCATTGTGTCTGCATTCGCTGGTCGTTTTTACGCAAAACCCCACCACCTCTCTTTGATATTCTATCAAATATCACAGAGCTCTGCAACACACGTGCATCACGTATACTGCCTCTCCATCCAATATTATTGTTGGTGAACCTGAAAGTAAGAAGTCAAGTCACCTTTATTTATGCAGTATAGCACTTTATATAATACAGATCGTTTCATTCTCATTTCTTCTCAAAATGTCCCTTATTTAAATGCTGCGTAGGGAAAGACAGATCCGATCAGTTTTCCAGATTAGTTGATGATGCAGAGTCACTCAATAGCCGCTTTTATATTCAGCATTAACATAAGATCAACGTAATGCAATCAAGCAGATCGGATCATCAGTCAACAGCATTCAGCTAATGTTCTTGCACCACCATGCTACAAGACTGTGAGATAAAAGTTCCATCCACAATGAGGTTCTACACTGCAGGTGCACTGTGACAAGCCTGAAGGAGAATCTGAAATAAATATAATGTAAGTAAATCTATAAAGGCTGTTATTTGAGAGTTCTGCGGTTTACTTCATTTCCTCTAGTAGGATATATTTTCTTAACAATCCTTTGTTTGTATTTTTTTTAAATTCCAGCACTGACTAATTCATGTAACCCAAGTGTTGTTTTCCTCTGCTTACAGAAAACTGCAAAATGACAAAATATTTCATATTTATATCAGAGGTCAATTGATGAAAGTGTGAACAGGCCAGGAGTTGAGTTTTCAGAATCAGAATCAGGTTTATTGGCCAAGTGTGTTGACACACACAAGGAATTTGGTTTCAGCTGTTAGTGACTCACAAAAGTACAGACATAAATAAAAACCTATACATGACAATACAGACAATATGAGACAGTATAGACAGTGTGGGTAATAAATAGGGATACAGATCAGTAATGTATATAAAGTGTGGGAGTGCATGGTGGTGTAAATGACAGTATTGTGTG
>MU551601.1:382349-393423 GCA_024362625.1 Silurus asotus | reverse complement strand
AGACTATACAAGACAATACAGACAATGTGAGACAGTATAGACAGTGTGAGTATTAACTAGGTATTATAATAGGGATACAGGTTATACGACAGATCAGTAATGTATATAAAGTGTGGGAGTGCATGGCAGTGTAAATGACAGTATTGTGTGCCAGGTATGATGAGAGAGTTTACTATAAAACTTTGTACAGTATAAAGCAGCAATAGTGTGTGTAACATATACAGATAATGTGATGAGTGAGAGTTCTGTGCAGTACTCATAGATATGAGCAGGGAATATAATTATGGTCAGGTGTTAGTGAGGGTGATTGCTTGGGGAAAGAAACTGTTCCTGTGTCTGGCAGTTTTAGTGAACAAAGTTCTGTAGCGCCTGCCAGAAGGGAGGAGCTGAAAGATGTTGTGTGCAGGGTGTGAAGGGTCATTAATGATTTTTCCTGCCCGGTTTCTGGTTCTTGTATGGTACAAGTCCTGGAGAGTGGGCAGGGGGGCACCAATGATTTTTTCAGCTGTTTTAACTGTTTTCTGCAGTCTGTTTCTGTCCTGTTTTGTTGCTGCTCCAAACCAGATGGTGATTGATGAGCACAGGACAGATTCAATGACTGCAGTGTAGAACTGCATCAACAGCTCCTGTGGCAGACTGTACTTCCTTAATTGCCTTAGAAAGTACATCCTCTGCTGGGCCTTTTTTCAGAATCGAGTTTATGTTTGATTCCCATTTCACGTCTTGGGAAATGGTAGTGCCCAGAAACTTGAAGTTCTCCACAGGTGACACAGGGATGTTGGATATTGTGAGGGGGAGTAGTGTTGAAGGATGTTTCCTAAAGTCCACTATCATCTCCACAGTTTTGAGAGTGTTTAGCTCAAGGTTGTTCTGACTGCACCATAGCACCAGCTGCTTCACCTCCTGCTCATATTCAGACTCGTCGCCATCTTGGATGAGTCCGATGAGCGTGGTGTCATCTTCAAATTTAAGGAGTTTGACAGTTGGATCACTTGATATGCAGTCATTCCTATGAAAGGAGATTAGCATTGGGGAAAGGACACATCCCTGAGGAGCACCAGTGCTGACTGTCCAAATACCAGAGGTAACACCTCCCAGTCTCACCTGTTGTTTCCTGCCTGTCTGGAAGCTGGTGATCCATTGACAGATGGCAGTGGGTATAGTGAGGTTTAGGAGTTTGGAGTGGGGAATTCCCAGAATTATATTATTGAAAGCCGAACTAAAGTCAACAAACAGAATCCGGGCATATGTTCCTGGGCAGTCAAGGTGTTGCAAAATGTAGTTTAGCCCCATGTTGACTGCGTCATCCATCGATCTGTTTGCTCGGTTTGAGAAAATGAATCTCCTTTCAAACAGCTTAAAACAACAAAGGTAACAATAGAAAGCTTGTTTTACAGGGACTCAATAACCTCGCTGAGCTCATGGAGATTCTTTTGAAATTATTCTTAGTTTCTGGTAAATCCGATACCTAAACAACTACTTCCTGCTCATTGGTTGGATTCATGGCTTCCTATGAATGGTTCCATGTCCTGAGGTTTGGATTTGAGTTACAATTATTGTTTTTGTGGGATTTTGCTCTGGAGAAACCACTTTTATTCTATTTTCTAAAATCCTGCTGTCCAAGTTTTAGATGTGAGAACTAGAACATTCAGACCTGTACATAGAACTATAGAAAGTGTGAATTAACACAACACAGCACAACAGCACAGTTCCAGTGTTACACTGAGCATTATATATGTGACAGTACAACAAAATTGTACAAATAATACTAAATGATTAACATTTGTTGATTAGCCACAGTTATAAAGGCAAAAAGCTTGCACTGAAGGTCATGTCTGGAGTTTTACGTCTTCAGCTTCTTTGTTGTCTCAAATCTTTTGTTTAGTGGAAGTAACAGCTCAGTTTTTACAATGTTGGACTTCTGAACCAAAAGGTAGAGTTTAATCCCAGCACCACCAACCTGCCAGAGCCCTTGAGCAAGTCCTTAACCCTCAGTTGTATAAATAAGGTTTTTAATATTTAGTAAAACTTTAGGTTTTTAGTATTTAATATTAATTGTGATTGAGCAAATGATAGGAGCAGCTGCATACTACTGTCCCTGAGGGCATCTCAGTGTGGTGTATTAGCGGGAGGATTCGACTGAACTGAACAGTTAAACAAAGAAATATTAGTTTTTCGTTTTTCTTTTAAAGTTGAAAATAAAGCATCAGTAAAAAATAAATAAATAATCAAAGATCATTCAGGTGCAGAAGCAAACATGTGACATGTCCTGTGTGGTCAGCAGCTGATCATTGACACCTGGATACCGTTTAACTGATTAACCTTCAAGTTCATCATCCGTATTTTGTATTCTTTATTTAAACACAAACACGTGTGTTTACAATTTCTGGTAATCCAACATTTGACTTTCTCGATTTGTAAACTAACTTTATGTTTATTCTCTTCTGTTTAATGTTCTGATGTTCTTCAGAAAGATCCATTTTGAAGAAAAGGTATGACAGAGATAGGCGGTAGTTTTGGGGTTTCAGAAGTGTTTATAAAGGAGAACATCAAGAAAAGAAAGGAGTAAAGAAAAGTAGGTGAGATCTAGTGTTGTGTTTCATTTACAAAAATTTACCTTTCAGCGTTTGGAAGAGAAATATGAAGTCAAAATCGAAGAAATACAGTGAGAAGCTCTGAGAATGTTAATGTTTTCTTTTAATTGCTGTTTAATTTACAGGTGTTTTGGGACCACGAACTCTGTTTTAGAATCGAGGGATCGTTTTCTGGAGGAAGTTGAAGTTGGACACTAAAATGATGGTAGGTTTCAGAGTAATTACTGTATTTTGATTAGTTTTTGCTTTGTTCAGTTAAACACATTCATTCTGACAAATTAGCGATTGTATGTGTTTACATGAAGGAAACCTGATTTTTTTTTCCCCCCAGGACGTGGTGTTCTTGGTGTTTTCGGTGGTCTCTGTGTTCAGTGTTCTGCCCCCGCTGGTTCAAAGTACTCCTGTTTCTCAGGATGGTCTTCCAACAGACTGCTCTGATGTTTATGCTAGCGGGCAAAAAGTCAGTGGCGTGTACGCAATCTACCCCACAGCAGATACACCTGTCCAGGTCTACTGTGATATGGGCTGTCTGGGGAGCAAAGCTGAAGATGGGTTTTGGACGGTATGACTGTCTCTTCATTTTTTTTAATTTCAATATATTATATATTTATTTATTATTTTATATATTTAAAACTTCATTTTAATATCAAGTCAAGTAGGATTTGTCATTCCAACGTTTTGGGACCACGAACTCTGTTTTAGAATCGAGGGATCGTTTTCTGGAGGAAGTTGAAGTTGGACACTAAAATGATGGTAGGTTTCAGAGTAATTACTGTATTTTGATACGTTTTTGCTTTGTTCAGTTAAACACATTCATTCTGACAAATTAGCGATTGTATGTGTTTACATGAAGGAAACCTGATTTTTTTCCCCCCAGGACGTGGTGTTCTTGGTGTTTTTGGTGGTCTCTGTGTTCGGGGTTCTGCCACCACTGGTTGAAAGTACTCCTGTTTCTCAGGATGTTCTTCCAACAGACTGCTCTAATGTTTATGCTAGCGGGCAAAAAGTCAGTGGTGTGTACAAAATCTACCCTAGAGCAGATACACCTGTGCAGGTCTACTGTGATATGGGCTGTCTGGGGAGCAAAGCTGAAGATGGGTTTTGGACGGTATTACATTTTTTTAATTATTTTATCATTTTATATATTTTAAATCTATATTTTAATATTAAGTCAAGTAGGATTTGTCATTCCAACCATATGCAGTGCACGTTTTCCAGGTCCAAGGTGTCCCACCAGACAACAATCAGCTAAAATGCTAAATGTTACCTTTCCACCAGGTGATTCAGAGGAGAATGGACGGCAGTGTGAACTTCTACAGACCATGGGAACACTACAAGAAAGGGTTTGGGGACAAGTATGGAGAATACTGGCTGGGTGAGAAGAGACACCACAGATCATTGGGGTTATTAGACCTGATAATAAATGTGTTGAAGACCCACTCACATATTCTCGGTTTTAACTATTTAGGACAGTTCTATTATAAATCCAGTCAAAATCCACTACGTGTGGAGACATTGTTGTCTCACAGGACCACGGTGCTTCACATGTAAACAAATACAAACAGACTAAAGCACATAGACACAAAGCATACCGAGGTGTGTGTACCTACTTTTACCAATTAATGAAAGATAAAACAAATAATATTTTATTTTATATCATTTACAAATACTGCATTGTAACTGTATCTATTATTTATTTTTATTTGACTGATTTCTGATTCTTTGAGACGCAAAACACAAAGTTTTATACTGAATATTGTTTTATATTGTAAATGCAAAACGCTTCAGCTCAATGCTTCCCCCATGCGGACAGACTGAGTAACACACTTTATAGACTGTTTAAGAGGGGCACAAAATTTCCCCAGTTTTTCTTTCTCCTTTTTCTAAAATCATTGATGAGCTTCAAATACCACTGAATTATATACAATTTATTCATAATTATTTATCAACACATGATTTTTCTTTTATCCCCAGGATTAGAAAACATCTACCAGCTCACACGCAAGAGGAAATACGAGCTGAAGGTGGACCTGCAGGACTTTGATGGAGCAACAGCTTCCGCTCGCTATTCCTCCTTCTCTATAGACTCTGAAGCTGAAGGCTACAAACTGCATGTTAGTGGTTTCATCAACGGAGGTGCAGGTGAGAGAGATTGGGAGACACACTGCACACACCAAGAAGAATGTGAGCTTTACAGAAATAAAATTTCAATACATTTTATATACACAAATATAAATTTTAGCATCATAAGTCTTTAACAGTTTATTCCTAATAAGTGAGCCAGAGGTGACAGTGGCATAAAAAAATCTCCATGACATGGCATAAGGAAGAAACCTTGAGAGGAACCAGACTCAAAAGGGAACCTCCTTCTCATCTGGATGACACCAAATATTTATTCATTATATATTATACATATTAACAGCTTCTGGTATCTGCAGGTGATTCTCTGGCTTTACACAATGGACAGAAATTCTCCACCTTTGATAAAGACCAGGACTCGTATGCAGCGGGGAACTGTGCTAAACTCTACCTCGGGGCTTTTTGGTACAGTAATTGCCACCATGCTAATCCTAACGGGATTTACCTGTGGGGACGTGATGGGACTCTGTTTGCCATCGGAGATGTTTGGTACCATTGGAAAACCTATGATTATGGTCTCAAGTCCATCGCTATGAAGATCAGACCTGTAACAAAATGATGAGTTCCTCTTTATAACATCATTGTTCTTCATGGTGGAGGTGGTGGTGGATTCTTTCTCATCATTCTTTTAATCTCTTTTTCTGTCACTCACAATTCAGAAGCAGAATAAAATCACACGTGCAAAATAATAAATAAAAAAATAGCATTTTATTCACGTTGTATTGTGTTTTTTGGTGTATATGAGATAAAGCTGGAACTTTATTAGGAGCCCTGCAGCTCATACAGTGAGATGATCAGCGCACTACATGTACAACTGCGTCCAACTGAACTACAGCCACAGAAAGAAAACTCCTGTAATAGAAAAAAGTACTGAATATTAGCTTTAATCACTGATGGGGGGGGGGGGGGGGGGGGGGAAGGAGAGGAGTACCTGCCCCCCTCGTTTCTGAGGAGCGGGAGGAACTAGCGCAGCGTCAGCTAACAGGCTAACATCTCCCTATGTGTAACTATGTGCAAATTATGAGTCTGCATCTCTGGTGAGTAGGTTCGATTATATGTAGATTTTAATGTTTTTGTGATGTTATTAGACAAATATTGATTGTGAACTGCTCCAGATGTTGTAGGTGCACAGTTGTGGTTGTAGTGTGGAGGTTTGAAGTGTAACTGGGTTTGTTGGTGTAGTAAAATGGTCTTCACCTCTAGATGTGAAACGTCTCTCTGTAATGCTGTGTGGTGTTATATGTTTGTATTGTATTGATGGTTTCTATAATTGTGATATGATGGTGGTGGATTAAGAGGTGGATTAAGTCTGGTACGTCCTCACTGAAGGTCCAGGTACCAAATACACGGCCCACCACTGGCTTTGACTCTCACCACTGATCTTAACTCCAGCCTCTTTCCTGTATTTACTAAAATATTCAGGTTGAGGATTAGGGTTTAGCAAAGAAATGGGTTTCAGGATAAATATCCTAATGAATTGGTCTTTAACCAGGGGTGCGCGACCTCTAGGGGTCTCCAGCGGTACTGCAGGGGGTCCACTAATTCATTTTTAATAACAAATAATTTTTTGTTAATAAAATAAACATGGGTATAAACATCAAATATAAAAATAATATAATTATGACATTTAAGTTTTATTTAAGTTAAAAGCTCCACTTGATATTAAAAAGAAAAAATATACGAACCTGCAAATCTGTTCAAATAAAAGGCGACTGTGAACTACTTAATAAAATGTGATTTTATTTGCTAAATATATGTTGGTTATGATACAGAAACCTTTGTGAAAGATATGAAAATATAAAGACGATGATGCATGAACAACAACAGCAACACCCTGCAGCCAGATCACACTAAAAAACTGACCCTAAAAATCTTCTCAAATGATATAATGAACGATAAAAGCAAGAAAAAGATTAGAACCGAATTTAAAAAGGTTCA
Source organism: Silurus asotus (assembly GCA_024362625.1). NCBI lineage: Eukaryota > Metazoa > Chordata > Actinopteri > Siluriformes > Siluridae > Silurus > Silurus asotus. The sequence continues at coordinate 386,752 of MU551601.1, read as the reverse complement.
GAGTCGGAGGTAGTTGGTTGGTTTTGATTGAATTTTATTGTCTGAAAGCAGTACAGCAAAATAAAAAGCTGCACCAAATAGTCATAATCACATGCAGCTCTAATGAACAGCTTCCCTTCACTGGAAATACGAAGCCTGAACACTGTTCCAGATCTTCAAGTCAAATCAAGTTTATTTCTACTGCACTTTTCACAAGGGACATCGTCTCAAAGCAGCTTTCCAGAAGAGTGAAGGTGAGCGATGTGTGTTTATCCCTGATGAGCAGCCGTGTGTACACTAAACCAGAAAAACACTCGACTCTGATCACAGCACAGCAGCAGCTCATGAAGCTGAAACTCTGACGGATTTATTCGATGAATGTTGTTCACCAGTTACGTTGAAACACGCAGCGAGTCACCAATCAGGATCGAGCGCACGCTCTGTTTTACACGTGATCTGATCGGCGCTCGGTGCATCTACTGATCACCAACATACAGTTCAGCATCAGTTCATCATCAAGCAGAACATTTAGAGAGGAATAAATGATGAAGAAACTCCAGACTTCTGAACTCACCACCACACACGTGACCTCATTTATTAGAAATCAATCAGTGTTTGAGTCTTTAATCTCATTCTATTAATAGATCAGTGTGTTGAGAGTCACATTCGAGTCTGTACACACAAACTGAGGAGATGAAGTGAAGAATCTTGTGATCACAGGAACATTAGAGTTATAATAAATCACTACTTTGGAGACTGAAGTTCATTTGAAGGTGAAAACTTTTGTACGTTTCCTACAGTAATATTTTCCCGAGTGTCTCCACTTCAACTCAACGTTTGTGTTCTTGTTCCACCGCCGTTATGCGGAGCTGCACGACTGCCCTTTATATAATGCACTTTAATTTGTCACCTACACAATCACACACAGTACAACAACCAGGTCGTAGCATATTCTTTATTTCTTATTCAGTGATACATTTGTGTTTTCCTTCTGTCTCTAAATGTGAATGAAAGAAAGGAAAAGAACAACATGAAGAACAATGAGGTAATAAAGAGAAACTCATTATTCTGTTACAGGTCTGATCTTCATAGCGATGGACTTGAGACCATAATCATAGGTTTTCCAGGTGTACCAAACATCTCCGATGGCAAACAGAGTCCCATCACGTCCCCACAGGTAAATCCCGTTAGGATTAGCTTGGTGGCAGTTGTTGTACCAAAAAGCCCCGAGGTAGGTTTTAGCACAGTTCCCGTTTGCATACGAGTCCTGGTCTTTATCAAAGGTGGAGAATTTCTGTCCGTTGTGGAAAGCCAGAGAATCACCTGCAGATCATCAAACACCTGTCACTACACACTCTCTGGATTATTTGCATCATCACTTTACTTCAGTGTTTTTCCTCCTCTGTCTCTGTAGTTTACATGTATGGCATTGAGTAGTCACCTTTAACTAGATCAACCTTTTCAACAATCATCTCATTGAAACATCTGATCTAGCTTGCAGCTTGGTAAAGCTGAGATTTGAACTTACGACCTTCCAGTCAGAAGTCCAAGCTACTGAGCTTCCACTTCCTGTAGTTTTCTCCAAATGTCTCAATCTCTCTCACCTGCACTTCCATTGAAGAAACCGCTAACATGCAGTTTGTAGCCTTCAGCTTCAGAGTCTATAGAGAAGGAGGAATAGCGAGCGGAAGCTGTTGCTCCATCAAAGTCCTGCAGGTCCACCTTCAGCTCGTATTTCCGCTTGTGTGTGAGCTGGTAGATGTTTTCTAATCCTGGGGATAAAAGAAAAATCATGTGTGGATAAATAATTATGAATAAACTGTATATAATGCAGTGGTATTTGAAGCTCATCAATGATTTTAGAAAAAGGAGAAAGAAAAACTGGGGAAATTTTCTGCCCCTTTTTACTAAATAAACAGTCTATAAAGTGTGTTACTCAGTCTGTCCGCATGGGGGAAGCATTGAGCTGAAGCGTTTTGCATTTACAATATAAAACAATATTCAGTATAAAACTTTGTCCTGTGAGACAACAATGTCTTCACATGTCGTGGAATGATAATAAGGCTTCATTTGAATTGATTTATAATAAAACTGTCCTTAATGGTCTCAATAAAACTCTGATCCTATGTGAGAGAGTCTTTAAAACATTTATTATCAGGTCTAATAACCCCAATGATCTGTGCTGTCTCTTCTCACCCAGCCAGTATTCTCCATACTTATCCCCAAACCCTTTCTTGTACTGGTCCCATGGTCTGTAGAAGTTCACACTGCCGTCCATTCTCCTCTGAATCACCTGGTGGAAAAGTAACATTACAAAAATCTATTCCTGTGAATTTGGTGCAAAACAGCAGCTCTGGACTGCATTTAATTTAAATCAAAATAAAACATGTCCAGATGTACCGTCCAAAACCCATCTTCAGCTTTGCTCCCCAGACAGCCCATATCACAGTAGACCTGCACAGGTGTATCTGCTGTGGGGTAGATTGTGTACACGCCACTGACTTTTTGCCCGCTAGCATAAACATCAGAGCAGTCTGTTGGAAGACCATCCTGAGAAACAGGAGTACTTTCAACCAGCGTGGGCAGAACCCCGAACACAGAGACCACCGAAAACACCAAGAACTGGAGAAGAAAAATACAAATAAAATTTACATTTGCAGCATTTAGCAGACGTCCTTATCCAGAGCGATGTACAAAAGTGCTTTGAGTCTCCAGCAATGAATAAATCTACGTTGTACACAAGATTACAAACCGAATATAAATATAACTCTTAAAGTCTCTAAAGCAAAATAAAATCAAATAAAAATAAAGTTTTAAAAAAAAACAACAACATACAATAAAAGTAATAATTCAATAAAAAAAAAAACTAATCCAAATTCAATAATTACACTGTGACTTTCCATCATTTTAGTCTTTTCCAGCTTCCTCAAGAAAATGAGGTCTTGATTCTAAAGCAGAGATTCTGAACCCAAAACACCTGTAAATTTACAGAAAACATGATTATTATTAAACGTTTTCCATTATATACCGATTTCGCTTCCCAAAGCTGAAAGGAAAATCTCTGTATATGAAATGAAACATTAGATCTTACCCACTGTTCTTCTCTTCTCTCATTTCCCAATGTTCTCCTTTATAAACACTGCTGAACTTCCAAACTCCTCCCAACTACGTCATGTCTTTGTTATCCATTCTACCATATACAGTAGAGTGAAATAAAACAACTTTGCACCAGGACCAAGGTGCTACTCAACACAACACAAATTAACACAAGATAGCACAAAACTAACTAGAACAAATGGGACTGTACATCGAATAGAGCGTAAAGTGCATGTGAGAGAGCATAAAGTGCAGGTGATAGAGCATAAAGTGAATGTAATAGAGCATAAAGTGCATGTGGGAGAGCATAAAGTGCAGGTGATAGAGCATAAAGTGCAGGTGATAGAGCATAAAGTGCATGTGATAGAGCATAAAGTGCAGGTGATAGAGCATAAAGTGCAGGTAATAGAGCATAAAGTGCATGTGATAGAGCGTAAAGTGCATGTGATAGAGCGTAAAGTGCATGTGATAGAGCATAAAGTGCATGTAATAGAGCATAAAGTGCATGTGATAGAGCATAAAGTGCATGTGATAGAGCATAAAGTGCATGTGGTAGAGCATAAAGTGCAGGTGATAGAGCATAAAGTGCAGGTAATAGAGCATAAAGTGCATGTAATAGAGCATAAAGTGCATGTGATAGAGCGTAAAGTGCATGTGATAGAGCATAAAGTGCATGTAATAGAGCATAAAGTGCATGTGGTAGAGCATAAAGTGCATGTAATAGAGCATAAAGTGCAGGTGATAGAGCATAAAGTGAATGTAATAGAGCATAAAGTGCATGTGATAGAGCATAAAGTGCATGTGAGAGAGCATGAAGTGCAGGTGATAGAGCATAAAGTGCAGGTGATAGAGCATAAAGTGAATGTAATAGAGCAAAAAGTGCATGTGATAGAGCATAAAGTGCATGTGATAGAGCATAAAGTGAATGTAATAGAGCAAAAAGTGCATGTGAGAGAGCATAAAGTGCAGGTGATAGAGCATAAAGTGAATGTAATAGAGCATAAAGTGCATGTAATAGAGCATAAAGTGCATGTAATAGAGCATAAAGTGCATGTGAGAGAGCATAAAGTGCAGGTGATAGAGCATAAAGTGCAGGTGATAGAGCATAAAGTGCATGTAATAGAGCATAAAGTGCATGTAATAGAGCATAAAGTGCATGTGATAGAGCATAAAGTGCATGTAATAGAGCATAAAGTGCATGTAATAGAGCATAAAGTGCATGTAATAGAGCATAAAGTGCATGTAATAGAGCATAAAGTGCATGTAATAGAGCATAAAGTGCATGTAATAGAGCATAAAGTGCATGTAATAGAGCATAAAGTGCATGT